>JABFFF010000361.1:0-131007 GCA_013623665.1 Fusarium sublunatum | reverse complement strand
TTCTTTTGGACACTAATTTTACCTGGAGAGTCCACCTCTCGCACGTCACCAGAGCCAGCACAAACAGATCTGCAAGGCTACTACGTTGGTCCGGCGTCTGGTATATCATTTCTATCTCGAATTCAGAAGCGGTTTGACGAGACTGTCTCCTTTCCTCATGGCCTATCCGTCTTTAACTTTGGAGACGCTCCATTGCCTGGGGGTGAAATCCATTCTAACTCGGCAGAAACCGCACAACCTTATCTCGATCCGGCGTTCTTCTTCCTACTCGATCGAAAAGATACCACTCGACTAGTTGAGCGATACTTTGACTTTGCAGTCCCTGTTGATCGCTTCCTGCATCGACCAACCGTTGAACGACGACTTGATGAATTTTACGAGACCCAGGGTGCAATGCATGATAAAGATACTGCACCTGTGGAAACAGCTGTCCTTTTCATGGTCTTTGCCATAGCCCAGGAACATATGGTGGCCAAACTGTCACAGTCCGGCGTCAACACGAGGTAGGCTCGTCAGCATTTAAAACCTACATATGACTAACAACTCAGTGTGAGATATTTCAGAGCAGCAAACCACCAACTATCCATGGAAAAAGGCGCGGTACGACTCGCCAGCGTCCAAGCCCGTCTATGCCAATGCCTCTGGCTGCTCTCACAATCGAGAATCAACCACTGCTGGAGCCTTTTCGGTACAGTCGCGCGTCTAGCTCTAGCTCTCGGTCTACATCGCAATCGGAACGCCAGGTCCGACTCAATGTCTCAGATTGAGATAGAGTGTCGCCGGAGGACCTTTTGGAGTGCGTATAGTCTTGACAATTACCTGAGTGCGGCTCTGGGAAGACCAAGGACCTTTCACGATAGGGATATCGATCAGGAGCTTCCGTCTTGTGTTGATGACGATGATATTGATAGAATAGGCAGGCGTGTACCTTCACCTACGCGTGGGATACTGTCTGTCACATCTGGACCAGTTGCCTATGCCAAGTAAGTACCATAGACAAATATCCATGAACCAGCCTAACGCCAACTTTACAGGTTATCCCGGATCCTCAGCGGCATACTGATCGATGTCTACTCCATTCAACCAATGACAGTCACCGAACGTCTCGCCCACACAGCAAAGTACATGAAAGAGCTCAAGTCTTGGAGATCCGGCATGTCCAACTTCCTCGACCAAGATCCAGCCACCGCCGCCCAATTAATCTTGATATACCAACGACAACGGAATGTTCTCAACCTTGCGTACTGGCATACAGTCATCCTGACCAATCGCCCTTTGTTGCTCACCAACTTTGCAAGACTGACTAACAGCAGACGGCAAGTTGAGCAGAACGAACGGAGAGCACAGATTGACGCGTGTGCCACGAAATGTCTGAATGCGGCAATGGAGATTGTGGTTATTGTGGATAGACTTGTTCAAGCGAAACTGCTGTTCCGAGCATTTTGGGTAAGGATGTCTCTTCGTAAAGCACTACTACAACAATATGTTGATGAGTTTCTAGTTCACTCCTTACTTTGCGTTCTCTGCTTGCGTCATTCTGTATGTCTACACCATCCAAAGGAGTAGAGAGCAGCAAGACGTCTATCAGCCATACTTTACAGCCGCCGAGCGTTGTCAACAGCAGATTGCCAACATAGCCGACGAAGGAACGTTGACGTCCCGATATTGTCTAGTTCTCGAAGAGCTTCGTGCAGAGGCCGTGAGGCAAACCGCCCGAACTCATGGCTCTCAGCAAGTCCAATCATCTCTTGATGCCAGACCTCAGAGTTTTGAGAATCTTGCTCAAGACGCTGAGGCAATGGCACCGACAGGGTTCAATATGGATGTGTCTGACCTTCAAGCAATGGGTTCCTTGGGTGATTGGCATGTCAGTCCGAGTGATTCTCTGGAAGACTTAACAGGCTGGGGGCAGTTTGATTCTATGGTGAGTATCCACTTGATAAAGGCCGCTGGCAACGATGGCTGATATGGCGATCAACAGGTGGTGTCCGGATTCAATGGCTTATACCCTTTTATGACAAACAATATTGCCTGAGTCGTTTTCGAAAGTCATGTTATCTTTTGTGGATTTATTGAACGAGACCTCGGAGGTTCCGATAATATAGAGTTTTCTAGAGCAGAAGTTTTAGTCGGTAGTGGAATTTGTGAATATCAGCCCAGAATATCGGATAATTATGGCCAATCAAAGCCTTCCTATAGAGTTATCCGTCGGAAACTAGCCTGTGTCATAGTAAATGCTCTCCGCGGGGTTCCGATAAGACAAGAAATTACAGGGTGGGGATCATATTGTTGCATACAAAGACATCACGTTGATATTGCATATTGTTTCAAGATCATGCAACCTTGAATCATCTTCATACTCTCAAATATGTCTCTTAGTGGAAAGGTATACGCCGTGACTGGTGCAGCAAGTGGCATCGGCCTTGCAACAGCCAAACTCATCTCAGAGCGTGGCGGTACCGTCTGTGTCGCCGACGTCAACACAACCGCACTCCAACAAGTTGAGGAATATTTTCACTCCAAAACTCCAAAGCCTCAGTTCTCGGTCACTCAAGTCGATGTGTCGAAGAAGGACCAAGTACAGTCTTGGATTTCCGGCATCAAGAGTCAGTTCGGTCGCTTGGATGGAGCGGCTAACATTGCGGGCATCATCGGCAAGAGTCATGGCATCCAGCCTCTCTCAGAGCTTGAGGATGATGAGTGGTTCCAAATTCTCAATATCAACTTGACTGGTATGATGTATTGTCTTCGTGCAGAGCTCAACCATATTGTGGACGGAGGATCGATTGTCAATATGGCGTCAATACATGCCACAACCGGTAAGTTCTAGGTTTATATGAGATATCACTACAATCTGAATATTATATCAAACTCATCGAATGGTTCTGACTATAAATAGGTGTCGCAAATCACGCCGCCTATGCTGCAAGCAAGCATGGAGTTCTCGGTCTCACTCGCGTTGCCGCCAAGGAGAATGGACATCGAGAGGTGCGAGTCAACGCGGTTGCACCAGGACCAATCTACACGCCAATGATGCAAGGATTCTTTGACCGATCGGGACGTCCATTCGATGCACCTTTTGATGATCCCATCGCGTTTAGGCGTCAGGGTACGGCGGAGGAGGTAGCTAACGTGGTGGTATTCTTACTTGGGCCTGATAGCAGTTTTCTTAGTGGTAGCTGTTATTCTGTTGACGGAGCTTGGATATGAGCTTTCTATTGAAAGAGAAAAGGAACAAATCGACACAGTCTCACGCCTTCAAGAACCCAATCCATGCTGGTAAAACCTCTGTCAAGTTCGTACGTAGATCTATCCATCAGGAATGACAGATGTTGCCAAATGGAACTTTGTTCCTTGCGTGATATTATACAACAAAAATAGCCTGAACACTGAGGTTACTAGGATAAATATGAAGGATCTGGGGATTTCATTGTTGGAGAAGTCGCCTGGGAGAGACTACATACGACATCTATAACCTCTTGTGATACGCTTGTCTGTCCCCCTGAGAATACATTCCATTACCAAACGCCAATTCTACTTGTATAGACTTCGTACGAGTACGTGATGACCGTAGATAGATGTGTGTCACCAAACCACCTCTACCAACTCAGCTCCTCTATCCTCCTACCACTCACGAAGCTCCCCACAAGGGCCTCGAAACTCAGGCGTCGGCCAGCTCTTTGTTTCTTTGGATAGCCTTCTAACTTCCTCCTCGTTGATTTCAATTCCCAGTCCCGGACCCACCAATATATCGATATGCCCATCACGCACAGTCCAGATCTCAGGGTTTGTGATGTAGCTGGTGATGTCCTGCCCCTGGATGTTGTAGTGCATACCTATGCCCATCTCCTGGATAGCAAAGTTGGGCATCGCGGTGTCGACATGGATATTAGCCGCCAGTGCAATAGGACCCAATGGACAGTGAGGAGCGAGGCCGACGTCGTATGTCTCACAGGCAGCTCCGATGCGTCTCATCTCTGAAATACCGCCGACGTGGCAGATATCTGGCTGCAAAACATCCACCGCACCGTTCTCTAGAAACGGCCTCACGTCCCATCGACTGTACAACCGCTCTCCCAACGCAATAGGGACGGTGGTCAGTTCGGACAGCTGCTTGATGCCGCCAATGTTTTCTGACAGGAGGGGCTCTTCGACGAAAAACGGCTCGTGTGGCTCAAGAGCTTTTGCAAGGCGCTTGGCCATGGGCTTATGGACTCTGCCATGAAAGTCAACAGCAGCATCTAGACCAAGTGCTTTGACTGTCTTGATTCTTTCAACGACTTCTTTGAGGACAGAAGGCGAATCGAGCCATGCTGTATCGCCAGTGCCATTCATCTTGACAGCATGAAATCCTTGGTCCTTGCGGGCTTGACTAATGGATGTAAGCAGACTCTTCCGCTTGTGGAAAGGTTATTACTTACGCTTGGGCTTCAACATCGCTTGGTCTGTCTCCTCCAATCCAGGCGTAGACTCGGATTCTGTTTCTGACTTTGCCACCTAGTAGTTGATATATAGGCACATTCAGTTTCCTCGCTTTGTTGGTCAGCCAATGTTCTAACTTATCACAGGTAGAGATATAACTTTAGAGAGACCCTGCATACCTTTCATATCCCACAGTGCAATGTCAATACCAGACAAGGCGCTCATAAAGACAGGGCCTCCGCGATAGAAGCCACCACGCCAAGACAGTTGCCATATGTTTTCAATATCTCTTCACCACTATTAGCTGTTGCTTTTGAGAGGTGATACATGAGACTTACTCAGCATCTAATCCTTTGTACCTCTCAAACCATGCGTCGAGACAGCCCTCCACTGCATTGGTGTGGCCTTCGAGAGAAGCCTCGCCCCATCCAACGGCACCCGTATCATCTGTGATTTTGACAAAGAGCCACCGAGGGGGGACTCGGAAATACTCCATTGAAGCAATTTTTCCCATTGTGAAGGTTGTAAGTGAAGCGCTTACACGATTGGATCAGTTGAGCTGATACAGCTGCGAGATAATTGGGCGAGTTGAAAGAGACGAACGATGGGATACGGTCCTGGAATACTAAGTTGAACTCTTACTGATACATCGTCGACCTGAGAGGAGAAGAGGGCAGCCGAATACCTCTTGGCGGTAACCTGCGCAGTCCGTGTTGGGCTTTTCCGACGGCATCTCGGATACGGAGGTTTGCCGCACACCGGATATAAATAGCAAATCGGGTGTATTCCCTTTTCTAGGTTCGCGTATGTTTGTCAAATCGAATGCAGCGGCAACCATCATACTCCGCGATATTGTAATCTATTGGATTCTGCATTGTCCATGCGTAGTCGTAGCATAGTTAACACACTTCAGGGGTCACTGAAACAATAGCCACTTGTGCCATGACAGTGACATCCAAAAGGCTGTTTGAACTGCCCTCTATCATGTCCATTCTGACAAAAGCCACTGACCGGTGTTGGTGACGTGAATCCTCTCCCTTGAGGGCGCTGAGATGCACTCAAGCGGTGTCGTTTCCTCCGTCGAATGTTCCCTACACCTACCACCCTTTGCCGGTTTTTTCCAACCTTGCGTGGACGGATCCTTTCCCCAAAAACCACAAGTCTCATAATCTTGTACCATTTCTCAAGTGGCAACTTGTCCTCATCTTGGCAGAATGATTCTTTCTCTCGCAGCCATTTCACGCAATCAATGCACTCATCTCGGTATATCTGTCATTGAAACTCGTATAGTCGTAATGCAAAGAAAAAGAAGACTGTTCGAGACATTCCACGGGTATTTCTTTGTCTCTCTGCAATATCCCACTTCTTTTGGAGCAAGATAGTGCATTTTTCAAAGTCCAAGTAGTCCTCAGCGTTCCGTAGATCTTCATTGACCAGACTCCATTCGCATGCATGTTTCGTTATGACACAATCGTCCAGTGCTCTGGGAAATTCGTCCGTAGCATCACCTGCCAATGTCAGGTACTCGTCGCAAAGCGAGATGGCCTCCTTCCACTGCCCAGACTCTTGAGCTCTGTCTAGCATGAGTGTCAACAATCTGACTCTGACGGTAAGAATGTCAACCATGTCTAGACGGCTAAAGTAACCATTTTCGATAAGCGACAGAAATTCTTGATAGGTATTTTTCAAGATACTTCTATCCCAAAACTGAGCTTCATCGCGCATCCGTATCTGGTAGCGAAAGAGGTCGAATCTTTCGGCTGCATACCAATGGCCTTCGACCATTGTCGGGGTCATCCAAGTGCAATAGCTCGGCATTAGATCTTCCATCTGCGTGGCGAAATCTCTATATCCATTGACGCTAAAGAACTCGAATCGACACTCCGCTAGTTCTTTGCTGAGTCTGGTTTGTTCATAAGCAAGTTCAAAGCAACACCGGACGTGCGGCAATGGTGAGGATTGAATAGGATAATGGACAAAAAGACCGTTACTGCATGCGAGCTCAAGTTGATCCAGGGCCTTGAGGGCATCCCCAAATTGATTGTGGCCGGCGTAGATGAAGATTTCTTCCATCAAACGGGCCTCAGCACCATATTGAGATGGATTGGCTCGCGAATGTATGACCAGACTCTTGTCCTGGCCTTGATCCTCCAGAAACCATTCCCACCACTGCCACCATCTTGAGATCGAGATCTTGCTGTTAGTGTCAAGAGTAGAAGGCCATATCAAGGCCTGGGACCCCCAAAACTCCTCATCAATGCAGCTCGTGTGCAACGTGTAGTCCAACTTCCGGGCAAAGCCAATGGGAATACCTCGATCACAGTACTTCGATGGAAGTATAGTTAAACGACACCTGTAAGCCAAATGTGTCATCCAGATCCGGCTTCGACAATTATGTAAGGCGTTGAGGAACGCTGGTGAAGCAGAGCCAAACTCTGCAAGAGTATAGAGAGAGGATAGGTGACTGTTGGCCTCATTGAAACTGTCTCTCAACAATGCTTGCAAGGCCATTCCAAAGTGCGCAAAGCCTTGAGCAAACCATCCTGCATCACCACATGCTTCCTGGGGCCTTTCTAGAATCTCTGTAGCCGGCTTTGATGAAGGACCCGTGGAAATATCCAACTGCTCATCAAGAACCAACTCCTTGACGTCCTGCGGGCTGTTAACACCTGGTGGGAACGGGATTTGGACGTTGAGAAGGTTCTCAAGTTGCTCCTGTAGCCAAGCCTGTGATGTGAGTATATCCAGTAAATTTGGATACATTCCGTCGTTCTCTTTGTTCACTCGATCTTGCAGTTCTTCAACAAGATCTTGTGGACTTTCTTGTGACCCTCGGGAGGTCCAAAACTCCGGTTCAGACGTCAGCTTCTCCAAGCTTTGAAGGTAAGACAGAGTCAGGTCGGTACGTTTGAGAGCGTGGGCAGACATGGAAGACGCTAGCAAGCAAAGCGCTCGACAATCCTTGACGTGTTCCATGTTTTGCATTGAAGCTGATTCAAGAGCATCTCGAATTTTCTCTGAGGCCGCAAGGGAAAGTTCCCACAACTCCTCTTGCGGAAGGATTTGCATGTGGACGAAGGAAAAAGCGAGACTGAAAGAAAATACCGCCAGCGGCGCAGCCTTGTTTTTGAAGAGATGAATCTTTGCTGGAAAGGTTTCAACCAATTCCAAATGCCTTCGATGTAAGTGAACGTCCAGAGCCGGAGGCGAGATTTCATATTTGTTCTTGGCAAAGGACAAGAACAAGTATAGTGGCCAGTAATCGACAGGAATCCCACGACGACAGAACTCCACTGCTGAGAGAATATTCCACGGGCTGATATGGGTATCCTTCTTCTCAGTCGAAGAACGAATAAGAGAATGATCCATCGTTAAACAAACCATGCTGTCCAATGACGACCTATTAGAAAGGTGGATAAACTCGTCAAACAGAAAGGCTCTTGCAACGATAGTAAACGCAGGATGGATTACCAAGTGGCCTCGATCTGAAGACTCTCGAATATACCCACGATCTTGGACAAATCGATAGAATACAATGAGCAAGTCCTCAGGCCCCCGAATGAGGCCAGTCTCAAACTGCGCTTTATCGCGCTTGTTTGCAACTGCGTCAAAGATGCCCAGAAGCTCATCGGCTTGCGGTCCGTAATGCCAGAACATGCTGAAGAGCAAAATGTAGAGTCTGTAACACGGTGTGATTAATATGTCATCCCACTCGCGTGATAGAGCACACCGGTCGAGACCATCCTGTCTTAGACCTGCCTTAGATGTGTAAAGTCCGCAATGGACGTGCTGATAAAACTGTCTCCATGGTATTCTGCGCGATCTTTGTAGTGGTAGGAAGTCTATCAAGACAGAGGGAATGCCCTGGAAAATATGAATGACAGTCTCCAGGCAGTCCTCGTCTTCACACTTCCAGTCATCCACTGGCTCACCAGCCTCTCTCAGAATGCTTTTGGCTAGCTCGATAGCTTCTGGAAGCCCGAGGCCGACAAGATCAAAGCATGAAGTGGTAAGGTCATGTTTGAGCTGAGCTTCCAAGGGCTTAGGTGATGCCCGCCTTTGACTCAAGATAAGGTAAAGCTCGGAAGTCCTTTCTTCATCTTGAGCCATAGATAGAAGTATGCGCACTATGCGACAAATGTCTTCAGAGTTTGTTGTGTCCAGAAGCATGTCCAATACTTGAGGAAGCGGTTCGTAGTTCTCCAACATTATGGTGATGTTGGTACGTGAAAGGATGTCAACAAAAAGATTTAAAAGGGTTTCCCCATTATAAGAGTGTGTAGAGCAAGACGGCATGTGCCACAAAGACAGGTGAGTTTCCTGTACTTGGCCCAAGAGTTGTCGCAGCATCTTTTCCAAAAGCTCATCACCGGACCTTATGCCTTCTTCTTTCAAGTCAACATAGATCGTCGCCTGAACAAAATTTGTCGACATCCAAACAGATGCGATGTGCTTGAGAAGTGTGGTTTTTCCAACCCCAATGAGGCCAGACAGATAGAGGAAGTGGTTCTTGGTGATGCGTTTCTCTAGCCGTAGAACATCGAACTCACGACCAATGCATCGTTCTTCGGCTCTTTGATGTCTTTTTTGAGTATCAGCATCTTGACTTGGCTTGATAACATCCTCCGAATTAACATTATAATCGAATTTGAACACAGTCTGAGGGTTAGCGTTGTAATCAAATTTGAAAACGCTCTGGCCATCGCCATTGAAGTCTCGCTTGACCAAGTCGCGAGTATCAGCTTTGGAATCGGGTTTGAAGACATTGTCGATATTGATATCTGGCACGAATCGGAAGATGGGTTCGAGACTTGATTGCTGTGTGTCGCGTTTGAGGGAGAATATAGACGATATATTGACGTCTTCATATGCAATAACGACAAAACTATCATCCAAAGAGCGACTCCAGCCATATCTCGTTGGGCGCACCATGTCTTGACGCAGGGATCGACGACCCGCCGCAGCAGAAGCAGAAAAGGACTCTCCTCGGAAAAGGAGTTCTTGGTAAAAGCTCTTCAAGAAGATGGCAACCGAACTGTTTAATATTTTGAAAGACATGCCAATGACACCCCGCACGCCAGTCTGGAGAAACAACTTGGCAACATTTGCATTGTCACCAGCGGATGCGGCAGCAGATTCGCAGGAGTTCAAGACAACATAAGGCACACGATGTTGTTTTAGCACCTTGGCTATGAGCACGCCGGGTATTGGAGAAGTCTTGTCTGAGTCAGGGTCTGAGAAGTAAAGCAGACCATATTTTGATGCCGTGCCTTTCTTAGTCCTTAGTGCTCCATGGGTGTCAAAATGGACAAGATGGAAATAACCAGGTCCACGAACTTGCTCTGTCTTGTTTAGATGTTGCTTGAACGCTTGCCAAGTTCCCGGTCGGACAATTTCCACGTTAAGATGATTCATTCCCACATTGGAATTTAGCTGATCGCGGATCTTGAGGAGCGTATCGGTGACGATGGATGGGCTGACGTCTTCATAGGCAGATGGATCTCTTTTCAAGTCCCTGGCAACTACCAAAAGAACATTAAGAGTGCTGGACCGGTCATCGTTAATCCACGAGTCAATCCTTTCTTGCCGGATAGGCGAATCGAGCGGTTTCGGGGTCAAGCAACGTCGGACGACGACGCGCCAATTAGGATGACTCCATAGTCTTTTGGCCTCCAAAGTCTCCCAGAAAAGTGCATGTACACTCTCCTCTGTGAGTCCATCGCCAATGCTAGGTTGTTGAACAACATCGATGAAAAGGGTTACGGGGTCAAAACCGTATGTCCCGCTTTGCAGAAGGGAGCGCACAGACTGTCGTAGAGGGAGTTGGCTGAGAAGATGATCCGGATATCGAACCAGAAGCGCCTGGGCTTCGAAAGCTTTGTCCACTGAGAAAGGAGTTGATTGACGATATTGCTGCAGGTACCACTTGCAAAGGGCGTGTTCATCCGTGGTGAGGGGGTCGGTTATTCGCATATTTTGCTGTACTAGCTCTCCATCTTTGATGAGGTTCACGACCCAGCCCCCCTCAGCACTACCCTGACCGATAACTTGCAGAGTGGCGGTGGAATGAGTCGACATCTTCTGTTAGATTTGGCTATTAATTCGTATGTGACATTCGCGACGTATGGAAGAAATATGAGCTGCTTATGTTGTCCAGTTAATTGCTGCGCCACCTGTTACTACAGGGTTCGTTCAGCTGCTGTTGGTTCTGACATTTCTGCCTACACCTGACCAATTTTGAAACGGAGGCCTCCCCTTGGCGATCCTTGATATATTAATATCAAAGGGGCTTCCGAATACTGATTGAGAATCATTGTTACTTTCATGCCCGAGCTCAATATACCTGCGCAGTCATTTCGATGAGTACCCAAGACAGGAGGTTCTTCGTTTTACGAGAACCTTTCTCTGCAACAGATGCGCATGATCTTTTATGTCGTCTAGTCGTCTCAAAAACTTCCCCTCTGGACAAATATGCTCCCTTTCCTGATCCTTCAAGGCCTGCACACAAAACAAACGACATTCTTCCATCGATACTTCCGAAGCCCGAGGTTTCTACATCCTGGGATCATACTATCACCGTCGCTCGTGAAAAAGGCTTTACATTTCAGCTTTCTGCTCTCTTGAATATCAATCTGTCTCGCACCGCGGGCGAGACTATTAGACTCGAAAGCGGGAGCGTTAAGAAATACACGCTGCAGACCCCCGATGTATACTTCCGTCAACTTATGCAGAACGAACACTATGCGCAGGACGCACGGGATCTTATCGCAAGTACCAGATCAGGGCATGCATATCTCATTACTGGTTTCATAACCACCTCTGAAACCACCTGGACTATGGAAAACACCACTTGTCGTGGTAATGGCCTTAACTCTGCTGTTCCACTAGGCCAAGCAATCGGTATACCAGACCCTGGCTTGTTGAATCTAGGATGGGGGGTAGAGGCGTCAAACAGCAATACGCGCTCCCACACAAGACATGTTCCTGAGGAACAAGTATTTGCAGTATCATACTCGCTGGTAAAGCTCACCAATAAGATAAAGTGGCTTTCGACAGTCCCCGAACCAACGCCCATCCTAGGTCGGCCCAAGAGAGCGAAGGCGCATCACCTCTCTATGAATCCCGGAGATGATTCAAGCGATGAAGAACTAGAATGGGACTCGGAGGACGAAGAGGCAGAAGTGACCAAAACGAAATCAAGACATGATTGGTCTACAGAAGAAGAGTGGGAGGTTTACCCCGAAGCATTTGAGCAAGCTTCGGAGGACAGCAAAGATTGTCTGTACCTGAAGATTTTGGCGGATGATATTAGCACTCTGTAAACTATACTTGAGCGTTTATACCTTCAGAAGGGTTAAAAGGGTAAGCAAAAGAATGGATTCTTTAGAAACCAATAATTTAGACTCTTGCTGGTATGTCATCGACCCAAGAGGAGAAGAGGGTACCTGAAGGATTCTTGTTGGTAACTTTCTTAATCCTTGCTTGGCTTTTCCGACGGCTTGATCTTAACTTCGCGGATATCATCACCAAATCGGATATTTCCTTCTCCGAGTTCTACTTAAGCCGCATAGTGCAATCATCATGATCCGATGGATTGGAGTGCGCGGGGTATTGAGGGTCCAAATCATGATCTGCGTTTACTGGGCTAAGATCAAGACAGGTTGTCGGCTTCTCGGTTCAAAGTAACCCGATCAAAGGAGTGGCATTGAGCGACATACTTTTAATTCTACATAGAAGTCTTTAGGTTGAATGCGGACAAGGCATTCCGTCGTTTTATTCCATAGTAGTTGACATTCTCAATGTTGGGCAGCTTGAACTTCATCAGAATGTATATGCAAAGAGAAAGTTTCAAGCTTAGATATATTCAAAGATCCGAGCAATGAACAAATCAACATATTTACGCTGGTTAAGTCACATGCCAAACTTGCAGAGCCCAGCAGTACGTTCAACGATGACTACCTTTCTTCCACCTAGGTCAATCTCCTAGGCATACTCTGAGCGATCCTTCCAGCCAGGACGCAGGTAATCGCTTTCAAACAGGGGGTTAAAGGCCGAAAGATGAACACCATTAACCTTCAGCTTTACATTCACTGCTCCTCCCGCCTCGTCCATAGTCCAGACGCTGAGACCAATTGTGTTGTCACCTTGGTAGTTGAGGATACCAGGAAAGACTATGAGTTTGTTAGTTTGCAACTTCTCCTGTGCTCTTCCGAGTAGATCTTACCTGGGAAAGTCGTTTCATTAGAGATGTAAGGCAGAGTCTTTGCAAACTGGTACCCATTAACGTAAAGCTGAGCTCGAAGCTTGGCTTTATGCGCAGTATGCAGTTGGAAAGCCAAACTGACATCATAGCCCTTGGGAATGTTCAATGGTGCACTTGTTCTATAGAAGCGTGCTCCAGCACCTTTGAACCCATCGGCAGGCGCTGCAGACTCCCACTTCTTATCGTTGAACCCAGGAAGATGCCATCCAAGGCGCTCAGCATAAAGACCGCCTTCGTTGTACGTGCCGCGAATTGGCTCGAGAAGATGGTTTCCACCAGCATTACCTGCTACTTTCCAGGACGTAAAGTTGGCAGCAGAGCCATCACCCGCAATTAGAGTAGCGTTGAGAATGCCTCGTGGATCAGGTGCCCCCTCGCGCTGCTCCTTGCCCATGGTGTCTTGGATGACGAACAAGACGTTTTCCTTATTGGTATTGAGCTTGACATCCTGGAAAGATACTTCAAGCTCGCCAGTCTTGTTGGCCATGGCGCCAAGCCAGGAACCAAGAAACTTGCCGTTTGCGTAAACAGAGAAACCGCTGGCCAGGCCACCAATGACGCGAAGATATGCACCAGAGGGTGCATTATCCTTGGAGGCATTAAATCGACCACGCCAGAGGATATTACCAGCTTGGTAACCATACTCATCAGCGAACAAGACGGGGTAAGTATCAGGAGGGACAAAGTGAGGAGTTGTTTCATGGTCAGCAGCTGTAAACAATGTCAGTACTTAGTTCATAACAACGTGATTCTGATGACTTACTAATCCAGCGGGAATCATCGTAGTCTGCGGCAACTTCAGGGAGACCATCGGCCACTTTCCAACTATTGAGAGCCGGCAATTTCGCAGTGAGACTCTTGACAGTGACCTCAGGGGCAGACAAGATACCAACCAGGCTACCATACTTAGACTTGGAAATCTTGAGAGATGCTCCGTTGAAAGTGGCCTCCTTGACCTTCTTTGGGGCCCAGATCTCGACTTCGGTTTCTTTATCCCAATCTCCGGTGATGTGAATAGTGTCGCCCTTGATAGAAGCGGTTCGCACGAGGTAGGGTCCGTGAACCAGTACTGAGATCTCGTGAGTATATTTCAATCTGCTTTACTATAAAAAGGATGACTTACCAGTGGCATTCTCCCACGCCAGAGGGTTGCTGTCGAGAGCCGGGGCCCAGAACTTGTAAGCAGATTGGCGGCCAACCACGACGGCTTGTACATCGTTATCGTAGTCAACAACATTCTTCTCCTTGCCCGTGAGAACATTCGTGATGACACCATTTCGAGTCTGGGTGATGGACTTCCTATCGCCTTTTCCGCTGACGAACTTGCCAGACTTTGCACCCTTGACGAGAAATTCACCTTGCTCACCCTCTGGAGTCCAAAAGACAACCACCTGGCGGTCTCCAAGATCAACCACAGTGAGAACCTCCAGAGTAGAATAGGTGATCTTCTTGCCAGAGGAACCGAGACTGAAGTCTGTAACCAAGACCTTGGACTCTCGACCATTGAGAGTGATGGATCCTGTACTCGGGACGGTGAAGTTACCAACTTCAGTCGAAACCTTGAGGCGGAACTTTGTGACTTCAGTGGAAGTGGAATCTTCGTGACGTGTGACATAATATGCAGCTCCAGTGTCGGGGTTGCGCAGCTCGGTAGCATAGATATCCTCGTCCGTGGTGTAATCGGTGCTATTTCCAATTCTGTTGACCTTGACAAAGTCGCGAGCAGCACGAACGAAAAGACCAAAGAGCTTGCTTTCACTGTACTTGTCACCGATCAAACGCGTCTCGTGAATAGGCGCCGAGTAATCATAGCTGGTGCCAACCTCGGGAAAGCCAATATTACCCCAATTGGTTCCTCCATAGACCATGTAGATATTCACAGCTGTTACTTTTTGTGCCAGGTTGTGTCGGAAAAAGAGGTTGACCCATCCAGGGCCCATGTTCTCGGAGCATCCACCTTCAGGACCATCCCAGGGGTTGTATGAACCTCCCTGGAACTCCATGAGGAATGAGGGTTGAGTTTGAGCGACAAGTTGGAAGTGATCATAGTAGTCGAACACAGTGTAAGGCTTGACTTGCCCATTGACGCTGACACACTGCGCGAGATTGCATGTCCAGCATGCAGGATAGTGGTCAAGACCGTACATGTCGACTTCACCACCAGCGTTACTCCAATCCTTGGACCAAGATCGTGTCCGCATGTTGGGATTGTTAGCTGTGAAGGGAACGTCGATGTCCCAGTCTCTGGCCTTGTCCTCAAGAAGCTCCATGTAATGGACGGCCGTCTTGTTGGGTTCCTTGGTCTCACGGTTAAGCCATTGGTTGCCATACTCGTTTTCGATCTGCCACATGATGATAGGGCCACCGTTGGTAATAAGGTGTGGCCGTACATAGTCTGCAATGACCTTGGAATACCGCTCCCAGGCCCTGGTATATGCTGGGTTATCGTCCCGAAGGGGGCCATACTCTCCTGTTGTTAACCAACCGGGAAAGCCGCCGCCATTTGCTTCAGCATTGCTATAAGGGCCGGGTCGGTACACGACATATAAGCCGAGTTCCTGGGCAATGTCAAAGGCGTGGGCGTAGGCGTGAGCACCTGTTTCGAAGTCCAATGTCTCATTGTTGGGTGCATGCCATCCCCAGTGTTCATACAAACTGATGCCGTTGAAACTGGACTTTTGTTAGGATATATGATGCCGTGGGGCTGTATGCATACCCAGCTGCCTTGATCTTCTCGAAGATGTCACGCCATAGTTCAGGGACAGGAATTCGCCAGAGATGCAGCTGTTCAAAGGCGTTAGCATATGATTAGCCTCAGACTTGAGTTTCACTGACTTCCCCGGACCAAAGGAAGAGCCTCTCTCCGTTGACTTTGACACTATAGTGGTCCCTGTAATCTAGTTAGTTCAGCCCTGATTATGGCGTTTAGGCCATGTTTCACGCACCATTGGACGACCTTGTTCAAGCCATTATCGTGCAAGGGCCACTTCTGAGCAGTAGAATGTGAGGCCAGGCCTGCGATGGCGGTGAGGCTACTGATGATATGCCACACCTTCATGATAGCTTCAAGGGTGCCAATGCTGGTGACAACTTTGGTTTTTATTACTCCCAGGAAGCTTGTGGTGATATACAAGACAGTTTTAAGCTATTTATACCCTTGCTTGATAGACATAGCCGCCCCAATACGTTCTAATCCCATTGTTTTCCCCGGATTTGTCTCCTCATTTAGGTATGAGCGCATGGACGAGCAAGACTGGCAGGGGTACCCCGCGTTGACATTACATCGTCATGCAAAGAAACCTTTTACCCGTCGGATGATATCTTTTGGATCGACATCAATTCTTACTTCAACGAGTGTTATCCGTCGGAGCACGGATATTGAAAACTGATGACGCCCGTTGGATCCGTCGTGTTTATTGACCCAGGTTGGGGGTTAGTTATGATACTGCAAACTTCTATATTGGCTGAAGATATCTTTGAAATATCAATGCAGACTATTAAATCGAGCGAGTCAAATATGGCCTGTAAAAATAGAGTAAAGGCTACTGATGGATAATAAAATCGTTGATCAAGGCTTATAGAAAAACAACTCTTATTAGTGAGAACAGGCTTGCAGGACAAAAGACCAGTGCTTAACACAGTAACCTAATTGCGTCTATGCAATGAGAGACTATAATGTATCTTCAAAGAGGGGTCGCAATGTGAGACATAATTCTATAGTGAAATGAAGCTAATATTGTTATCAATAAAGATAAGGTGTGCTGCGAAGAATTTCAGAATAACGAGAAAGACTACGGTGAGGTGTTGATGATACTTAAACGAGATAGCTAACCTTGGTACAAATTGGTCGTGAAGATTATGTTCCAAGGTAACAGATACCATATCTTTATTACAGGAGAAAATTGATCCATCCCTTCGGGATATGACTAGGATAATAATAATAGAGAACAAAAGGAGGAAGAAGAAGGAGAGAATATCTATCTACTCAACTTATTGCATTTCCATTATAGTATTTCTTGTACCAATCAACATATTGCCTTCGAGCAGCAGGATGTCAGTATTGCTCAGGGTAGGAAGCGCACAAGATGAGCGATGCACAAAATATGTAGTGCATGGGTAAAGCATGGCATGAAGCAAGCAGTGCACGTAACCAGAAGTGCATAACAATGGCAACGCACGAGACGGGCAATGCATGGGATGGGCAACGCACGAAGTTAGTACAGTATGATCTACCACGCGGGTGGGATAACAGTGTCAATGTAATTATTGAGGTTTACATAAGTCGACGAGAAGCAAGGCAGATTAGCCACGTATTCTGCGGCCTCTTCCATTATTGATGCCCGACACAATCTATTGAATGGCACGGACGCCCTGACCCTCGTCGTATAATCACATATTTGCACCCAACGAGATGTATTTCTCCCTGACTTGTGCTCCAGTCGCTCGCTAAGATGGATTTTACAGACGCGGTAAGAGGTAACACTAGGCGATCTGTCTTGGCCAACTGTTTCTGACCATAAGCAGCAGGTTTTCAACCCAGTCCATCCAACATCATAACCGTTCTCCGAGTCCGATACTCCTCCTCTGTTCTATAAGCTGATAATGCGTCATGGCTGTTAGATAGGGCTCTTTTACCCTGCAGCACACCATTATACTGATGGGATCCGCCAGAGAGGAGACGATGCCCTCGCCGGGCGAGAGGAACGGAATATCCCAAACCATCGCTTCGAGCCAAGAACGACCGATGAAAAAATCCACACCCAGGGAGCGTATATATCGATTTATAACCCGACGACAGAAAAGCGGCATTTACTGGAAGAGAATGTTGAAGAGTGTAAAACATTTCAAGTACCAAAAGCATTTACCGTCTACATTCGGTCGGCAGAGGTTGTCTATTGAGAAGTTTAGGACGAGTAGCTATGAGTCACACCAAACATATCATTGAGACGGTACCCATCATCATGGCCAACCCATACAGCGACGGAGACATCATAATCGCTCGACGAGTTATTTTGTTCCACCAGTGATGAATTCACCCTTTGACTGAATAACAGTTACGTTCCTGGTATCGCATATCGGACTGTTGGTGGCTTGCATTTCTGGTGTCGCTGTTCCTGAGGGCATTCTGGACTTTCAACTGTCGACAAACGACTTGGTATGTTCAGAAATGGTCCGCTACTCAGCTATGGATCGAAAAGCAGCCGCAAAGAGTTTGTCGATTGCTTCTCCCTCTGTTCTAAATCAGGTATTTTCCGTCCTGGCTTATTTATCACTGAGCCGTGAGAGACGAGAGTTTTTTCCCGAATATCGCAAGTCTGAATTGGAAGCCGCTAACACTAGCCAGAGTAATAGAATCAGTTGTGAATAAATGTGCTATCAAGATTCGTATGAGTCAATAATGACTAGAATCGAGCTGAAAAGAGGTCAGGGGTACATTCGATTAGCGGACTAACCATAACCCGAAACATCCCAAGCTTGCTTACACGGTAACTTCTGAGATGAGTATCTAGTATCTGCGTGTCACGAAGATAGCGTTATGATAGTGATGGTGTATGATCTAAGTAACTACAGGATATTGATAAACAGAAGGTTCAGGATGCGAAAAGAGATCACCACTCTGCCACGGTCCACTTGTTGTTTACAGGGCTGAAAGTATTTTTAATACACCTAAAAAGAATCGAGTTAAGTTAGCGTTGGCAGGTTTCATGTACATGGGAGTCAACTCAAGCTAAATTGAAGTATGGACACATGAATAACTAGCATCTTTACATATTGTTCCAGGCTCCCCGGTGTTTCTTCCCAAGTGTTGGAATACCTAGACGCCTCACTGAATGTTTATCTGTGCACTCACCCTTTCATTTCTCTATTGACCAACGAGGAGGACGTCCCATGTGATCAGTGCACTCGCCTCATCAATATTACAAATGTTGAACAAATGTTGACAGACGCTGCAGTTCGTCAACTTCTTTTCCAAATTGATGCAGTCGTAAGGTTCCTTATCATACCAACCAAGTCACGACCATGGACGCGCTCCCACCCGAGGTTTTGCACGAGATCCTTTCTTATCTGACTGAGGAATCGTCCTGGGTGTCTGAGATCAATGAAGACATTCCCAAAGGTCCACTGGCCGGATATGCAACTATCTCTCGCAAATGGCAGAGTGTCGTAGAGCCCATTACTTTCCGACATTTAAAGCTGAACACTTTCAGGCTTGATACAGCAGAAGCCTACAACTATTTCACGTCAGCACGCCTTGCGCATATCCGCCATGTCTGGTTCAATATCGAGTTCCCTGCCCATAACCTCTCCGTGTCCACCAACCCCCAGGATTACGACGACCAGCTCGTCTTCAACAAAGCCATCAGGCAAGTTTTGCGACTACTTGCGCGAGTGCCACACCGCCGGGTGCCATCAGTCAGCCTGATACTTTTTATAAATTCCTCAAGGGGACTTTCTATTCCCCGAAAGTCTCACAACAAGGCGTCAGACAACATAAAGGTACTCGCAGGTAAACTTCGAACTGCTTACTTAGAGCTTTCTACAGGCTGGGATGAGGGTATCCAGGACGTATCCGAGATATCCTATTTCCGGACAGAGTTAAACTCGAGAGCCCTTGTCTTTGCGCCATCTTCAATCAATCTCATGGCTAGCAAAATGACGCGCTTGAAAAAGGTTGAGTGGTGGCTTCACGATGCAGAGAAGATGGATAATCAAGTCAGAATCCATCAGAGAACTGGTAAGCACGAACGCCTGGGATGTTCCAAACGGTCGGTTTCGGGCTTCTTTTAGCTAACTAGTTATGATAGCATTTGCAAGTACTTTGAAGGCTTTACCGCAATCAATAGAGCATTTTAGACTTGAATATGTTCGAGAACCTCCCAGAGACAGAACTTTCCAGCCTCCAAGTATTGTGCCGCCTGGTTCCACTGGTGACATTCTGAGTCGAGAACTCCGCCAGTTTTCGCAGAGAGATGGATTACAAGACTTCTTGGTCAATTCCAGCGTTGATGCTACCATTCTATGGCCTGAATCTGCGGATCCTGTGAGCATGCCGACCTGGCCTACCTTGTGCTGGCTTCACATTGAGCTAAACGACGTATTGCCGTCAGGCGAGTGGATCGAGATGCGGGATATTGACGAGGATGACGAATTATACACCAATTCAGATGCCGATGACTATTTTGAGAGCGAGGTCGCCGGCGAGGAGAAGGAGAGGTCTTTTCCAAGTGCATACAAACCAACACACTTTGAACGATTCGCCTTGGCCACTGCACAAGCTGCGAGCAAGATGCCAAAGATGCAAGAGCTGCTTGTCACTCACCACGGTCAGGCTTACATGGGAGTTGCGTTCATGACTGAGCAGGAGCCTTGTCTGGAGTTTACCGGAAGTCCGGTGCCCCAAGAGCCTAGCGAATAGACCATGGATGCTTGGCGTAACACCGTCAATTGCCATGGTTTAGAATGGGATGTTCATTTTACAGATGGCTTTGACGCACATCACTTTCGCGGCATGTGATTCACGGGATCCTTTGGAAGGTGCAGTGTTTTACAGAGTTAGGGTTTGGAAGGGAGCCAACACCGTCAAAGGTATCCTGCACTGGTCTTCCGAGGAGAAAGCTGATACTAACATCTCAAGTTTGTAGCAAGCCAACCCTGATTACAGCATTCGCACACCCACAAAGATGAAAAAGTACCTAAACGGTGAGGTGGTGGACGGCAAGAAGCGAGATGTCAACGACGCTATCAATGTCCTTCGAGATGTCATGTTTGCTGTTCGATACGTGAGTGGCTTTCGATGCCATGACTGTTCCTGAATGAGCGAGGCTAATCTCTTGCAACAGATGGAAAAGCCAGGGGTGAAGAGAGTAATGTTCAGCCAAGCAGACCGGATCTACAAGCGATTGTGAGAGAACTATGACAAGCCCCACTGAAGATGCTCTGCTTACAGGCCCGATAGGAATGAGTTTGAGGATACTTTTGTTAATGAGGGGGTAAGCTCACACACAACCCCAATCCGTGAGATGCTGCTGACGATATTCTTTCTCCTTTTTCTAGAAAATTGCTGGCTTTAATAAAGACATTTATCAGAGACTTGGTCTTGGTAAACACTGGCAGGCATGGTGTAAAAGCTCCTACGAAACTGCAAACATCAAACAGAAGGGTAGGGATCTTGGAGAGTCGTTGTTTAGAGAGAAAGAAGCTAACAATGGCAACCCACAACAGACTTTCTCGAAGCATGGATACCGAAACTGAAAAGTGATTACTTGAGAGATACAGATAAGGATGATAAGGACTCAGGTAGTGTGGATGGAAAGTCTGACGCTGGATCTGGTACTGGGAATGATGCTGGCGATGATGCTGGGTCTGGTGGAGGGACCGAGATCAACCAGAGTATTAGGGACCTAGTTCAAGCTCTGGTTGATGCGTATGAAGAGTACAAGGAAATTTCATGGACCAATCCATTTGACTGGGACTAGGAAGACGACAAGACGAAACAGAAAAGATAACCATCGAGTATGCTAGTTTTCTGGTAAATATTCATTACACATGAAACTTACGTTTAGTGACACCTCTTTCCTGTAATGTTTGTCATTTTCAAGGCCAAAGCGTCTGTGAGGGCACGACAGCCAGCTGGGATAATAGCGAGCATATCCCAATGGCTCTCGAGAGCCCGCCTTATGTCAAGAATGCTTGTTTAAGCTCCTGTTGGTCAATTACTTGAGGCTTTTCGTCCTTGACCGGCTTTTGCTTTTGGTATTTGAAATGTGCCCACCAGGAGTTGGACTTGTTACTCTGAGGGTTATGGTAAACGACCAGGCCAGTATGATATGTAGTGCTGGCCAAGCAGTTGTACTAGTGTGAGCAAAGGTAAGACAGTAAACATGGGCAGGAGAAGATGAAATATAACATCTCGAGCTAATATATATAAAACGAGTTAATTAAACTAGACTGTGCATTGCAAACACTTCATTGCACTGTCCATAGCTGACTTAAATGCTGTAGCATTAACCTCATATACATATTCCACCAGCCGCAAGTTCTGCGACTTTGGTTTAAGCAGTTCCTGATAAACCATGATGTTCCCATAGTAGGGGCTCGACCATGCTGTATCAATATCGACAAAGACTATCAACAGTCAGAAGGGCGAATGGCACAAGGGGTGCAATGTGATATTCCTCTCAATGGTATATACCGAGTGCCGTGTACTTACAAGACGTGCTGTTGGTTACGTGCTCTGGGTATAAACCCGCAAACATGGCAAGCTCATCCCAAAATGGAAGAGAAGTGCCGTACTCGCGATAGAAAAGTTCTGTGTATGGATTCACGTGCTCGTGGACCATGTCGATATATTCTTGGTCAGGAAACACTTGGTTGGCCCCATTTCCGACAAGAGCTTCATGTCCTTGTGTCAGTGCCCGCTATCAGAATAGCAAAAGGGGGAATGAGTTCATGTACTTATATCAGGAAAGTCAGCTGTCAGCGCAATCTTTGCCGCTTCGGGGTCCACTTTGAAGTTAAACTGTATAATATCAGGACCATGCCAGCATTTGTGACTGAGAAAAACGTCTTATAAGTGGAAAGAGCTTTCTAAATGTGACTTACATCGGAGTTGATGTCTGCCAAGAGCTTCGTTCCCCTCGTCTGTTGTAGCGTGACATCGACATAGCCTCCCATGACCACGAGACCCTCAGTCAACGAGGCAAAGTCGGGATCCAAACGTGTAGCGAGAGCAACATTGGTCAATGAGCCACCGCTATATATCATTACCTCACCAGGATATTTGCGAACTTGCTCCACCATCCAAGCAGCGGCGTGCTCGCCAGCAAGGGTGTTGTTAGGGAAACCTTCTTTAAAGGCCGCGCGCACTATTCGTTTTGGGTTCCCTGATGACGGGTCACCACCAGCAGCTTCGGCGGTGTCGTTGTATTCCTTGAACACGCCTTGCTGTGGCAGTTTAACTTACGTTAGTTTCTTTCTTCAGGCCGTTGTAGGTAAGCATGCAAAGACTGACATATGCGAGGGGGCCATGTAGACTCTCCCAAAGTCTGAAGGTCTCTGGTGTGTTCAACAATGGATAGTCAGCTCCTTCGTAAACCGGAATATGGGTTAAATTTCCGATCTCCAAGAGAGCAAGGGCATGGAGGCTTGCTTGACGAGACCACGAGTTTGCGGTATCACCAACAAGCCCAAGAACTTCCCAGCCAGCATCAATGGCAAGGAGGAACGTAATGTAAGCGTTGGTGTTCCAATCGTTGTCAATGATGATCTTGGGCTGCGTCGCTCGGATGGCTTCAATGGCCGTGAGGAGAAGAGTACCTTGGAGAAGAAGTCGTTGGTACCACTGCATCTTTGAACTTATCCCCGCATAAAGTGATCTGGAGCTTATGAAAGGATGAAGTGGATCGGATTAGGCTCTATTGATGTTTTTCTTGAAGAAGACGGATATTATCACTGTCAAGGAGAGGAAACGAAGGTCACCGTTGAGTTGATAAACTCGGAGGATAGAACCAAGATCTGATTTCAAATCCACAATATCTGATTTGGCCGTTACGAAATAGATACAGTCAGGACTGTTTACAAATCAAGGTATACGCGTCTTCCGCTATCGGACCAGCAACTAATGTAAAGTCATGCAGATTCCAGGGTTATAGCACATTGTAGAAGTCTGGCCTCCTATCGAAGCGGGCGAAAGATTTAGCTCACCTGATCGAAGTAACACCGTGCTAAAACAATGGTGCTTAACCTGGGCTGCGGTTACAGTAGGCGCTATTTTCTTGAGTCACATATTCCATTGTAGTTACGGCATACAAAATTCTGTCTGCAGTGTCTGTGTTATTAACATTACAGAGTGGTTGGCGGATCTGATAGTCAATCCAGTTGACCACGCTCGCCCAAACGAGAATCTGCTTCCCAAGCTGGGCCGCTCGCACCAAAAGCATAATGGTAAACCATACCCAGGCCTGTAAGATGTTTGGCCGGTCAGTACGTAGAGGTCGTCTTGATTTTCCACAATTCCATCTAGGGCTCTGATCGGTCGGTGGTGGTGATAGAGTGGCCCATGTCTATCCTTACTCTCGAATAAAGCTTGGAGGACTGCTACTCTCCAGCTGGCCTTTCTACTTCCTCAAGGTCCCATCTTAGCCAAGCCACAGGGTTCGCTGGCGTCCTTCGCAGATGGCAACGCCCTCATTGGAGGAGGCTCTAAGGGCCAGATTTCCGAATACACTAGCGACGGCGAGCTTGTCTTGCATTAATTTATACAATTCTGTACGGATCTTTCTTAACACTTCGATCGCTGTCGAATATCTCTTGTGAAGAGCCCTGAACATGTGTGACTTTTGAAGAAATAACCAGATGTTCATCGTTCAATACCTTCTAAGGCAATAACCTTCAAGCAGGATTGGAGTAGAGAACCGCGATATCTTCCCGTGTCTTCAACAGCGCCTTTATTAATAGATACAGTGCTTTAGTTCATTTGCGCTCTATTCCATAGTTTTCCGTGATGGTCAGTTTGTTCGAATAACCAAGAGTAAGAGCTAGGTTAGTCACTCCCTCGCTTCCACACACCTTTCACTGATGCATGTATAGTAGATAATGTAAGCCATATATTAACAAATTCTTGTATGCTTTCAATTTCTCCTATTAAGTATATTACTAGGATTATTAGTCTGGTCTTCGCTTTCGTCAGCAGCCAAGCCACTCGTGAAGCTTATCGTGTAGTCTAGCCCCTTGGTGCTTGGCATGCTTACGATGTTATTCCATTCGCTATAATTCCCCGGGGCAACATAGAACTACCTCAACTTATCAACATTCATGCTTTTGTTTTCCATTGCGTAACTGACTGGACGCTGGGTAGTAGTACATGGACATTGTGACGGGAGTGAACTTTCTGATTAACTGGACATCGCAAGATTGAATAATTGCTTATACGCGTTTGCTAACGCTTTTAGTACTTTCAGGGCTTACATGTTGTTCAAATTGCGAAGAACTTTGCAATCGTATTGAGGAGATATGTCTAGACTGAAACGCGAGAGCATAAACAGAGACTGATAACGTGGTTGCGGATGCCCTCCCTATCGGGTGGGTGCCAAATACACTTCAATGCAGTGGCATTCTCACTTCTGCAAACACAAATTCAACGCTGTCGAAATGATAGAGAGCCACCTACTCTCTTCAAATCTATTCAAGCTGTGCTGCCATAAAAGTTACCTGTTTGGGAAACTGCCTATTCGGGACGACGATAAGGCTGCGGCTATCTTGAGCTTATCTGGACCGTTGGCGAAGCACGTGAATATCACTTCCCAGGCAGGCGCGACATTGAGTGCCATCGAAAAGACAGAACGCGCGTTTATCAAGATGATCGGTGCTGGTTGATACTCATCTAGTCGTGTCGGGAGGGTATGGATTCCCCTGGAAACAACGACGCAAACTATAAATCCCCGTATTGATATTTGCGTCGGATTACCGGATTGGGACTCCCGCCACCATCTTCACGCCCGGATAACGGCTCGTTGAGAGATTAAGAATGCGACCTTTTCGGGGATCTGAAAATAGCAGGCATGACCAGATACGCTCGTTGCAGGGAGCACATGTCTAAGCAGATCCAGTTATGTACCCACCCAACAGTCTAATTCCTTGGTTTTGGTCGGGGAAATGGAGAAGCACGGGCGCCTATAACAGCGAGGCCACGGCGCCGAGGTCCATAAATGTAAGCTTAGTTTGACACATTGCGAAGTTTAGAAAACAGAGAACAGCTCCGGTTTATATTTAAGTTCTCCAATTTAAATAATACTGTTGCCTGTGCTGAGAGAAGGATCAACAGGGACTGTCGCACGAGGGAGCGTGCGGACCCCACGTTTTTATGTAATTGCAATCTCCAACGTTGGGCATTAAGGAAGTTGGGGAATAAGTCGGGGAAGAATGGGGTAAGATTTCAGCGGGTATTTGCGAGGTCACATTGAATGTACGGAGCAAGTTGGAGATGAACCACGCACACAGCTGTCACGATTGCAGAATGCAGATAGCAAAGTCATTGTATGTGAGTCTATTGAGTCTATCATGGTAGAATCTATATCTCGTGCTCAAGGGCACTATAAACGGTAGTCTTCTATCTAGAAGACGCTCTAAAGGGTATCCAAAATAAAACATGTGCATCCAACACATCAAAAACTTGTTTCCATCGCGGAAACCCCATGGGTTTGTCATAAATGTCCAATTTAAGACTTCTCAGAGTTGAAGCCAGACTCGTCGCGGACGGTGCCAGCCTCCTCGCTGTCATTGGGCTTCTGGTTCATAGCTTCATCTTCAGTGACGAGACCGAGGCGGACAGCCTCGTGGTGAACCTCCTCTTGAGTGAGGAAGGGCAGCTCCTTGGCAGCGCGGACGTAAGACATCTTCTCGACGTATCCCTTGGCGAAGATGAGATCAATCTCCTCGAGTGATCGGTTGGCGGTCTCGGGGTAGAAGAAGTACAGGATGGGGAAGAAGGTGGCGTTGGCACATCCGAAGAAGAGGTAAGTACCCCAGTGGAGCTTCTCAAGCATGATGGGAACAATCATGACAATAGCAAAGTTGAAGAGCCAGTTGGTACAGGTGGAGGTAGCGTTGGCCTTGCCACGGGTCTTGAGGGGGTTGATCTCGGCAGGGTAGAGCCAAGGGAGAGGCAGCCAGGTGGCACCGAAGGAAGCAATGTAAGTGAAGAGACCAGCGATGGCTCCCTTGGAGATCTGGGGCGCGTTGTTACCAGGGTCAGAGCCACCAGGAATGAGGAAGCCCATGGTCAGGAACATGGAAAGCATCTGACCCATGGTTCCAGCAAGCAACAGCCTGCGGCGACCGACACGCTCAATAAGGAACCAGGACGAGGTAGCAAAGATGGAGTAGACAATCATGTTGACACCACCAAGCAGAAGAGCAAAGTTCTTGTCGCCAAAGATGTCGGTGCAGAGAATGGGGAAGTAATAGATGACGGCATTGCAACCACCGACCTGCTGCATGAACTGGGAGCCAGCACCGAGCAAGCAACGGCGGAAATGCTGGGTCTTGCCGCCAGTGAAGAGGGCCTTGACAGGGGTGCTCTTCTGCCCAGCGAATCCAGAGGCGCGGATGGAATCGACGACACGGTCGACCTCAATCCGAGTGTCTTCGCTGTCAATCTCATAGCCACGGATAGCGGCAACAACGCGGGTAGCATCCTCGTGACGGTCGTGGAGGAGAAGCCATCGAGGAGACTCGGGAAGCCAGACCATGAAGATACAGACGACGAAGCCAAAGACAATCTGGAAAGCAATGGGGAATCGCCAGAGGAGGTCCTGGTTACCGTAAGAGGCACCGTAGTCGACCCAGTAGGCGATGAGGGTACCGAAGGCAATGACACCGCCCTCAATACAGATGAGAAGACCTCGGTTAGACGTCTTGGAACACTCAGCCTGGTAGGTAGGAATAGTCGACGTGTTGATACCGTTGCCGACACCAGTGATGGTCCGGCCGATGATGAACTGAGCAAGCGCCTTGTGTCCCTTGTAAGCAGTAACCTGGATGATGACACCGATAATCATGACCCATCCACCGAGGATCATAGCCCTGCGTCGTCCGAGAAGATCGCCCATCCAGAGGATGAAGGCAGCGCCAGCCAAGCAGCCGATCTCGTAGATGGCCGTGACGAAGCCCTGCATGGTGCTGTCCTTTGTCTCGGGGAAGTAGTCATGGAACTCATCGGCGTCGATGATACCCGACATGACACCCTGATCGTATCCAAAGAGAAGGAAACCAGTGGTAGCGACGGTCGAGATGGCCAGGGACAACTTGTTGCCCGTAAGGCCCATGAAGGTGGGAGGCATGGTGGGCGGTTGGTAGTAGCAAGACCAGCTATGCCTGACAACAAACAAAATGAACAGTAGCTCACCCAGGAGCAATCAAAAGCGCAAAGCGTGTGTCACAGCAACGAGAACGGCATGAGAGTGGCAGACAGCCATGTCTTTATATGTGTACGAGCTGCAGTCAAGTCCCTGGCAGACTGTGAAATCTCTGTAGAGAACCCTGGATCAACCAACTCCACGGCGGTCCACCAACATCTCCATGGACAGAGGTGAAGATCATCCCGGAGCAGAGAGAGTTGAGAGAAGAGTACATCGCCGCATGTGCAAGCAAGCGGAGCCGAACGGGGGGAAGGATTATTTTGGAGACGCCCTGAGTCGTACGGCTCCCCTGCTGTAGCCAGCACGTACCAAGACGGGAGACAGAGGCCTTACAGGGCCAGTGCGTGTCGTCATTCCGTGCCGGCACCCGAATCATGTTGATTCAACAACAGAAGTCCTCCCGGATCTGCCAAGGCCGGAGCCGGTCCACCAACCGGCCCCGCTGAGGAGGATGCTAATGCGGTTGCGCTCGGTGTTACTGGGGAATGTGACGTCAGGCTATTAGTTGCGGCAGAGGCGTCGTTGAGAAAGACTTAAAGAGCAATAATGAAGAAATTTGGAAGCCAGCCTTGGCCTTGCTGGTTGTGTTATGCCTAGGCCTTGTAGTGTGGTGGAGGGTCGGGTGAAACGTGGTGTGAGCCTGTGAGAGCGCGGGAACCCCTGTCTAAGTGGCGATCACTAGAACGGCAGAGACGTCATTGGCTCGGAGGTGTTTTGCTGGTTTACTTGCAGTGTCTCTAGAGTGCCGGGGGTGTTGATATGTGATGCTACTTTGCCTCGGTCGGTTTAGAGATAGAGTATGCGCACACGTGAAGAGATATCAATTCCAGGTGCACGGGCGACACGACGATCATCTCGAGGTAATCTCAGCTTATGGAGACGCCAACTCCGCAACTTTGACCCTTTGTCACGACACCGCGGGGAGCGCTCAACATGGACCAAGAGCATAAACTTTGGGCCTCAGTTTGGGGGGAACCACTATTCGAGAAGATCCTCTCCTCAAAGGGAGCGGTGGACGAGCTGGATACGGAGAAGGTTCCAAACAATAAGCAGCGTGACAGTCGAGAAAAGCTGGGTCGAAAATGTGGTTCAACCCATGGGGGGATCAACGTCATTATCTAGGCCATGGAGAAGGAATTGTGGCTCGCTTCTCGAGCCGATATTTTCCAGTTCCCTTTTTGGGACAGAGAGCTCGTCGCCACTGAAATCAAGGTTATTTTAATTGGCGTGGGGGAGGAGAGATAAAAAGAATTTTCTCTTGGTGAACGAAAAACATGGAAATCAGGAATTATCTAGGTTTGCCTTTTGGGGAAAGGTCTTTGAGGCAAGGTCCTTTTGGGACGAGGTGAGACACCAATCACGAACAATTGTTTCGGTGGACTGTTTCGGAAGACGTTATTGGCGCGCAAATTTAAAACTCTTTACGGTAGCTCCGAGATCTGGGGGTTCTCTGGGTCTGGGGATTAGACTCAGGTACCCTATATTCGAGGATTTGTTGATGTGAAGTTATTGCAGAGGGCCTACTATCGTTAAAGTTATTGTGAATAGTTGCACTTTTCAACACATGAAGTCGTTTACACACGTGTCTTGGCCACGGGAGATTGCTGCCGGCGTGACTTGGCCATCAACTTGGCGATGCTAGAACATTGGCGTTTCTTCGTTCAACGGGAGCAGCCGAATTATTTCCCTCTGGCAAAAAAGATGCTATAATTCTGTACAATTTGCCTCAGATACTCAGCTATCGGCCTCATATCATCTCACCGGGCACTCACCACTATACCGCCACGAGCCACAGCTTGATTCATGATTCGTATTATAGAACCAACAATTAATTGAAGCCTCTTGGCAATGAAACTTGACAAATCCCGACCTTCTCCCGACATCGGCATGTCTCGCCCTCCAGCCTATCGCTGGCCTTCCATGCTGCAGGCCAAGAATGAGAGGATGCAGCACAATGCCGGTACGTATCGTGCCGATCTCTGTGCAATTAGCTCCGGAACTCATCTCGGATTGCTCTATCGGGCAGAAGGTCCCTTGATGCAGCGTCCCTTGATGCAGCGTCCCTTGGCATCAGATTTGCTGACAGGTAGCTTTGAGCCGCAACGGAAACGCGCTGAGGATGCGACAATCTGTGTAAAGACAAGACGACAATTATGGGAACCCGATATTCATTTCCCTGCTGCTCCTGTTTTCTGTGCTTGGCCCGGCTCCTCTGTTCATATTACGGTCCACAAACTCCATACTCTATACTCTATACAGGCACTTATCCTACATCTCCAGCATCGTGCTTTGATCCCTTCACCCTGTACCTTGCCGCCATCCCTGGCTGAGCGGATGCAGACGGTCATCAGCCGAGAGCCTAGCGGATATCCAGCTCGCGCTATCGGGCATAATGAGGGTTTGCCCTGCGGTTGACGACGGAACCGTGTACCAAGTGGACTGCCAAGGCTGAAGAGGAATCCTCGCAAGCTCGACGTTGCGATTCAGAATCTCTCATACGATCTTGATGTGAAACTGGTGCCTAGAGAGGCATTATCTGTCACCGCTAGAAGCAAAGAATTACTAACGTCGCCAAGACCCTTTTGACGATCCCTGTCCTGTTACATTGAGGCTCCATATTGTCATGTTGCTGTGGTGTTTACTCGACCAGTGACTGTCCTTGGAATGTTGTGATCCAAATTTTTAATAACGAGAAGTGATATATCGTTTGTTTAGACTTTAAGCGAGCCCTTGTCCCTAACGCATTCACTTTGTCCCTTGACCCAGTATTACGGCCTTTGGGTTCGTGGGCCCTTCTCCATGGCGGGATGAGATTGACCGAGTACGCACCGAGAAAAAGGGACTTTTTCTTTGGGGGTGGTTCCCAACGTCATGTCGAGTTTGGCGAGATGCGGAGGTCTGGGGGAGTTTAAAGAGACGTCGTTGATTGCACGTGCTGAGTGTTGGTTGAGGTTATTCGCAGCTGGTGATAGCCACAACACTTGACGCTTGGAGCACGCGGGCCTAGCAAAATGCTTATTATTTGCATTGAGGTGATGTATCCAACAGATTTTTTATTCTGGCATTTAATTTACTGGAATAGATACACCAATTGAGATCTTTGTGCATCGTGAAGAACTCCTCTCCTACAGCACTTGGCTCCATGCATAGCTCATGAGGATGCGAGCAACAACACTGATTGACGAGAGGACGGTACTAACATCACTTTTCTCACACGAAAAGATAGAAATGGCATTAATTATAAAACTCCTTCGATGCTTAAACGCCTGTGTGTTTGGCAGTGCTGAAGCTTAATATGGTCAGCTCGCTACGGCTCTGCCAGTGCAAACGGCCGACAGGAACATCAACGCGCACAAACGCGGTCATCAATCTCGCATCGCATTGTTTTTCTCTTATTTTTCTTTCTCGTATCCATCCACATCTTCAACGAAACACCATCCTCATCGACCTCACTCCCGACATCGACGCAAGCATGGCATCTCATCGCAACCCTCGAGAAGCGCACCCAAGATCATCCTCGAGACGAACTCCATATAACCGCTCGAACGCCACACAGGGTTACCGCGGCGGACAAAGCACACACTCGCGCAGCCATGACATGACTGCTCACCGCGGAGGGAACGGCTAGCAAGGCCCCGACCGTGGTAACGACCACGCAGACGATCGTTGGAGAGAGCCTCATGAAGCCCAAGATAACTGCCAGTTTCCGCGTGAAGCTGAGATCCAGTGTGATGCCCAACATGCTCAAGACGAACCTTACTCAGTGTACCATGCGTCCGATGACAACGGGCCACACGGTATCAGAAACAGGAGTCAGCTCAGGAGCAACGGCTACATGCGAATTATCGACCAACTAGTTGTCGCCGGCTCCGGAAGAAACATCTCAGTGCGTAATCCCAACGCGAGAGGGCCTCAAACCAATATCTGCGCACGCGTGCCAGAGCATGCCAACACCTGGGTCGCGAGAACCAGTTGCAATGACTCGTTTGAGGAAGTGTGTGATTCAGTTCAAGCTTCAGGTCCAGTACCCGGTCTACCCTTCAGTTTGCTATGCACCTTTGAAGATTGGATATACACTCCTTACGCCGATAGCCGAGCAGCAGAGCCTTCCCATCGGTCGCTCAGCCTGATTATCAGCACAAGCACCGACATAGAGGATTGGAGGCCAATCGTTGTAGAGAACAATGAGGTCATGTCTACGGTTGACCCTGCGTATCAAGAACCCGACGAAGGCGAGAATGGGAATGGAGGTCGATTGACAGTTGTTCAAAAGGCAACTGTCATTGAATCAGACGGAGGTTTCACGGTGATGAATTGCAATGTGCTGGGGCCGCAGAACGACTTCTGCATGCCCTTTTCAGGGCGTCTCAATGGATGTATCGCGTACACGAATAGCCGTGAGACCTGGAATCAGTTGTGTGATCTGATGGCGGCCTTCAGGGGGCCAAATCAACGGCAGGTGAAGGCTTTGGTGCACCCTGAAGGCGGAGATGCACGGTCTGTCATTGCCTGGAATTTCCAAAGGGAATGGGCAGATGACGCGAAGCCTATAAACTCTATTGAAGTTATGACCTTCATCCGGGACATGCTGGAGAGGGGGGTTGAAGAAGCTCACTGAAGCTCATCTGATCGAGGGTGAGGGGACACCCAGTGAGTGTCTCACGGAGAGATGTGAGCATCAAGCGATGCAAAGGAACTACCAAGAGAGAGGCGAACTCTCTGCGCATTTGAGATATGGGTAAGTCCTTGTCCTTGAACAAAGATATGTCTTGGAAAACAATACTATGAACCATGCTGACGTCTCAGTGAACAGATCATTCACCGATCGACCACGATACCCCGATTATGCGAAAAAGAGAAAAAAGGCTCGACGATGTCAACCAATTCAGTATAAAGAATGTGCCCCGAGAACAAGGCGACTTGCAACAGCCGAGTGACGCGACAATACATACAGACAGTTTGCGGTTATGACGGAGCCAGTGAACGCTACAAACTGGCCACAGGGGCCTTGAATAGAGCTATCAGGACAGTATTGGGCCCGAAAAGTCTGCAGGTCAACTAGGCGAAGCCGTACGATTGGGCCTCTGGTCATGCGAAATGACATGACCCAACCTTGCGGGCATCACCATCAAGAACTGCCATGACATGAAAAGACGAAGCAAACCGGACCAGAGAGTAGCCCATCCACGTCTCGAGATAATCTCTAACAATGCCTGAGCTCTCGATAGCATACTTGAGCTGATACCCACACTATGCAACGAGTCAAGCAGCCTTTCTGTAATCGCGTTTACGAGAGAAACCTCCATCGACGTCGCCTAGACATAGGCCCTCGCTGGATTTGTCGCAAGGTTACTGGACAACTGAGAGACTAAAACAGTAGTTTCCGGCACCAAAGTAGCATGGCCAGTGGGTAGAGATTATGTAGGGATGCGATGAGAATACACTGATTGAGTCGTCTTCATGCACTATGCGATGCCGATGCTCTCTTGCTATCCTCGTTCTACCAATTAAGTTTCCTTGTTTGAAGACTATTATATAGAATTGAAGCTTTGCCCCAGATAATTCCCTGCTCTATAATCTTTAGCCAGTCCCAGTGCTTGGCTCCCGACTCAATATAGCTGGCTAACTCGCCTCCCCAACTGCGACATCATCATCGAGCTGAAGCAGAATTGGCTCTATTAACGCAATGTTATCGCTAAAAGTGCTCTAGCGATACCTTCTCTACACTTAAAGACTAGATAGTAATACCCTATGTCAAGATATCCCGTAGTTACACCTGCAGCTACTTCCCGCAGCATGTTGCATCATGGCAGCCCATAGAGCTCGACATTTTAGACTAGAAAGTATAACTTGTGGTTTCTATTATACTCTAAACCAGTTCAAATATAAGTACTCTTGAAGACATCCCACTCTTGTCAGGTTGTGAATGACATTGACCTGAAGCAAGCTTCAGAATCCCTTCCCAATAACTCTTCAACCGTGACTGATCGTTGTTTACCGATCGTACAGTGTCTCAATTAGTAAGTTCCAGCGTTCATATTACAGACTTCCATAGACAAATACGAAACAAGCACCTCACATCCCCTACTGTCTTGAGGTTGGTAGTAATAGTGGTCAATCGCTACCCCAACGCTAGTCATTGTATATTAATAGGGCTGTTTGGCAACCTATTTTCTAAACCCTAGCATATTAAATACATAATAGTGTAGCTCTATAGAGCTGGCCTTCATGGACGCTCCCTCAGGGTCACTAGGCGGGTTGAGGTGCTCGATCCCAGTAGCTTGTTCGCCCCCATTCGTCGCACTCACAGTTTACAGCTTTGAACATGGCCTCCGGCATTGGAACAGCTCACTCACTCAGTTTCAACCAGTATACAAGTGAACTCACTGTCCAGATGATACTCCATCATGTTGAATCAACCCAATTCTTTACCACCAACCCAACCAAGACTATCCAGACATCACCAACTCATCTCGAATCATGCCAGAAGTCATCACAGAGCGTCCGATCGACTTTCTCGTCACTGGATTCCTCTCTGAAGCCGGAAACCTCGATATCTGGGTCTTCCGACAAGATCCCCAAGACGTCCCCACGACGGGATGGCACGGCCTTTCTCGAGAGCAGCTGCAGCAGGGCTTTAGCTTCTTCATCACATCCAAAGATTGAGGCATGCACTTGCTGCATCTGGCCTTTCATGTCTTTGGAAATGTTCAGGTCCACATTCGCCTCAGCGGTATCAAGGAACCTAGTGGAATGAGGCTCAAGTATCTCATATATCCCCAGGGGTAAGCTTCTTCTGCAAACCTGGTCTATGGGATACTAATGTCTCAGAGGTTCGATCTCCAGGAACTCTTTGAGTTGGCCGTCTCTGATTGAAGTACGAGCCCAACTCGAGTGTTGCGTGAAGCATGGAGCCATAACCGTATGTTGAAGGCGAAAGCGAGGAAACACAGAAAAGACACATCGTTGACAGAGTAAGACCATCCTTTTCGCTAAAAGACTTAACTGACATAAAACTTTCAGACCTTAAGATTTATCTGCGAGAGAATGCGGTATGATGCTGGAGTCTGTGATGAAGTCCCAGCGTATAATTGAGGCTCGGGCGTGGAGGAGAGGTTTTGTATCACCTCAAGCTTAGATCATAGGAGCTTTGTATAGGCTACCATATAGCTGGGTAATGTACGATTGATCATCACATTGTATGCGGCAATCCTCTCTTATTCTTGTTGTCCTCAACCGCACAGTAGCCCCAGCGCCGAAACGCCGCCCAACTGAGTCTCCAGTCAATTGGCTCTCTTGCAAATATGTCCCCGTATACTCAAGCTGTTTTTTAAGTGCTGCAAGCTATGCGGTACGGACGTCGGGGCTTTGTAGCTCGTATAAGCGTTACCTCCAACCAAGATGGTTTGGGGTATAGATGGTTCAACCAAACACTCGGCCACCTGTCAGCCGCATATTGTCAAGATTTATCTACTTTCTTATCTTAGGAACAGCACAAGTCAGACTTACTATTACTGTCGCTACCAATGCTTGTTGTCACCCGAGCCTCCTCCATCTTCCCCATCTCTTCTTCCCAGACATGTTCGATCGACCACTACTCCACTACCAACACATCAACTGCACACTTCCGCAGGTGGCCTATGCAGCGCATGACCTTCCGGGTGGAATGTCACTTTGTGTTATTGTATCACCTGGGGTTGTACTGCCTCAAGCTATGAGTATCTACCGGCTTATCGTCTACTGGGTAAACTGGGCCCATCGCCCTCACCTCCCAATCGAGTCCGATTTAGCTCAAGGCAATGCATTAAACATATCATCCGAGGCACTCAACAGAAAGAACTTAGACTGGTCTAACTTCAAGATCGTTTTCAGTAGTCCCAGCCTCACAGCGACAAGTGATCTCGAGACCTATCCTCTAAGCCTGCGACAGCAGAAGCAGCCACCTGAGCAATAAATCCTCATTTAGAAACTTGCCGGTGGACAAAGAAACACCATAGCAGTTCTCACGCACAGGCAGAACTTCTTTGTGCAAATATGCGCAAGAGCGCAATCGAGTCTCAAAGACAACACCAACCGTGCACCAGCATTGACAGAGCAAACTCCCCGTATCGAGGACAATACCAACTCAACGCATATCAATGGCAACAGCCGCTCGAAAATGTGTATAATAATCCTCACCTCTCACTCCCAAATCATCCACAGCAGCATCTCAACTCAGCGCAATCATGAAGTTCACACTCCTCCTCGTGGCCCTCACCAGCCTCGCCACAGCCAACCCCGTTGCCGACAAGCTACAAATTGATGTCGATGAGAAACCAGCCGAGCGCACCCCCAAGAAGACCAAAATCATCGCCGAGATCCTGGTCGACCAGAAGCATCCCGACTACGTACGCCCCAAGAGCAACTGCCTCCCCTAGTACGTCTCTATCTTCCCATCTTACCACGTCTCTACTGACCAGTTGCAGCAAAACCAAGCAGGATTGCTGCGTCCCCAACTTTTGCTTGTGCAAGGATTTCGCGAAAGATGGTAAGTCACTCCCTTGTACCTGTGATGAATGAGTGAAGCTGACGTGAGTAGGGACAATGACAAGATCGATGTACCGCATCAACAAGGACAATATCATGGATGGCGGATACGGGTGTGACCCTCCGTGGGATCGATACGGTGCCAAGATGAAGGATATCCCTGGATATTGCTGTTAGAAAAGGAAGCTGAATTTGCCTCCGTTGGAGGTGTCTCTGAATTGGAAATGGGATTGGGGTATTGTTCAATTCTTTTATCTGACCTGACAAGGTCTTAGATACATATTTAAGAGCCATTTCTTCAAAATTTAAAGCTCTTCTACTCTCTCTTCATGTCTTATCCCCTTACAAGTAGCAATTCCAACAGCAATCCCCTCTAACTCATACCGACTTCCAAAGAATGGCCCGATGGTATGGTTAGCGTCAACAGGCGCATATATAAACCATCCACTCACCGGCTGCGCAGTGACTCTTCCCTCTGACTCCTCTCTTTCAATGGCAACATTCCCTGCAAGGAGATATGCTTGCGTGTCAACACCAGGAGCCGGGTAGTTCTTCATCTTGAGCGGTGCCTTGGCGTATCCAATGGCGATATCCTCCAAAGACTCAGGGATGTACTCAACTCCGTCGATGATGACGCTCCAGTTATTGGGAAAGACACCCATTTGAGGCGGCTCTTCGATCGTCTCTACCGCGTGTGTCTTTTCAGGCACTTCCTCTTCCTCCTCATCATCAAAGAGATCGATATAAGGAACATCATCAACCACGCCCCGACGCGTCCCTCCACGAGTAAAGTGAAGAAACCCCGTAATCCACCCAGATACTTCCCATTCTACTGCCCCTGCGCCACAAGACCACTTCTTCTTTGCCCTCACAATCTGTTCCCAGAACTCCTTGATCTCCTCGTCCGCAGGCTCATCCCATGTTCTAACAAAGCGCTTTAGTATCGGACGTAGATTATCCGCAAACTCTCTAGGCTCGTCTCCAAACTCTCCGAGCCGCTCCAACTTATCCAACAACATCACCCAGTCACTTCTCTCCCCAAGAAGCGTGACACTCGGGATCCCACAAACAACCATGCCTTCAAAGTCAAAGAAATACTGCATGAGCCCCATCATGAGCACCGTAGCCGTAATCTCATCGCTCTTGGTCGACGTGCTAAACCCCGGCATGATCCAATCCAACAACCACGCCGTCTTAACACGCTTCTGAATCTCGCCCCCAAAAGCCCCAACAATGCTCTCCCACTCGAACCCCTCTACTACAATCTTGTCCTTATCCGCATGATCAACAAACAAACCCCTCAGATCCTCCGCATGCGTGCCCATGTAAAAGTTGAGCTGGGTAAGGATCTCAAACCAGACCTCATCGGGCCGCAAAACAAGATGCTGATGCTGCGCCCACGCGTCTATAGCGCCGCGAATGAAGCCGTCTGAGGACGGAACCAAGTTTCTGGCCGTAAATGACTCATTGTCAAACGAGGACGTGAGGAGAGAGGGCACGTAGGGGTTCTTGTCGGCGACCTCCTCGGGACAACTGCGACGAAAGAGATCGTCTGCCGATCTGGCGATGCCGTCGTTTCGCAGCGGTAGTGGTTCGACATCTGAGACTCGGACGGTGACTGAGGCGGTCGTTATCGATAGGCCTGCCAGCCACAGGAGTGTCCATTTGGCCATGATGGGGTGATGAGGCGATCTCGGGATTATAATCGGCGACCAAAATATCCCTTCAACTTTAACGACTTGGCAATCATACCATCGTCCCTTCACTCATGCAAGGACAGGAATAAGATTGCGGGCCGCCCGATCGGATGGTTGAGATGTGCAAAATCCTTGTCATGTTAGCGCCTCCGTTGGGTCTGGGCTGAACAGACCATAATAAACGGTAGGAGGCGTCGTTTTAGCTAAGAATAGTCCGTCTTTATCTTGACTTGTATTATAACAACGCTCTACTAGGGCTATCGTGAGACAAAGATGCTGCAACGGCGTGATCTCCGGCTTCTTTGTGATACATAGCTGCTTATAACACCTCATCTAAGCATCTAGACAATGCACAGCCTACTTAGGTAGCTAATTGACAAGGAACCGTGACAAGACCCTTCGTTTATGCACGTATCCCAAAGGAAACAGAAGCTCAAACATCAGTCTCAATCATATGTAAACATGCTCAACATGGCGCGGTGTTCGGCCTCAATGTAAAAGCCCTTTGAAAGGCCCGATCGCGGTCAAATATCATCGCCATTCAGAAAAGTCACAGGAGCGAAAGCAAATATGAAGCAACCAATGTATTCAGTGCTGCAATCTATAGATTGAGCCTCAAGGCTAATTCCAATTAAATGTGTATTCCCAGCCCATCCTGCGCCATGCTACCAGTAAAGAGCAAATAAAGTCATGTCTCGTAAACGCCGAGCCAGCCGAGTATCCCGTGCATTGGCTCTGTTCCGTCTCTTCTATTTGATGTTGCAGAAAATCGCTTAGTCCTCGGCACTGTCAGCCTGGACGCGCTGAACAACGTTGACCAGTTGAGGGAAGATCTTCTCATTTGACTGGATACCGCAGAGCTGCTTGACAACGTCCTCGGGACCGTTTTCGGACATGATCTTGGCAAGCTCCTTGGACTCGTCGTCGTCGGTGACCTCCTGGAAACGGAAGGCCATCTCGATGGCGTCGAGGAGGTACTTTATGGACTGGCCATTCTCGGCGAGCTCGGCAGCGGGGCCGATGAATCGCTCCTTGCGAGACAGCTTTCGGAGGGGAGCACGGCCAACACGCTCAACAGCATCCTCAAGATGAGGGTTGCCGATTCGCTTGATGATCTTGTCAACGTAGGCAGCCTGAGCCTCCTCGTCAATTCCGTGCTTGGAGACGATCAGGCTCTTGGTCTCCATGAGAGCACCGCGGACCTCAGCCATGATCTCCTTGTCCTGGAGAGCATCGTAGACAGTGCGCTTTCTTCGGTTGTAACCGTGGTAGGCAGCGGTGGCGTGGCCAGTGTTGACGGTGAAAAGCTTGCGCTCGATGAAAGGAGCCAGGTTGTCAACCCAGTTGATGCCCTTGATGTCGGGAATGCCAACATCCTCGAAAGGAGTGCGGTCAACGACCCACTCAAAGAACTTCTCGAGTGTCACATCAAGGCCAGCGTCAGGGTCCTGAGCGGGAACGATTCTGTCAATAGCAGAGTTGGCGTAGCGGGCTCGGAGGTGGTGGTCCTCGAGACGGGAAGGGTCAGTGTTGCGGGGGTCCTTGATGTGCTCGGCAAGGGTATCAGTGGCGCCAATGGCGTTCTCGCAAGCAATGACATGCAGGGGAGATTCGTCGTTTGATCGGCGGTCGATACCCTTGGCGATGACAGGAGCGATGAACTTGAGGATGTTGGGGCCGACTGAGCAGGTGACAACGTCTGCTGTTCGGATGGTCTCAATCAGATCCTCCTCGTGTGTTCGCGAGTTGACGGCTCGGTAATTTGTGATCTTGTTCTCTGTGGTTCCTTCGGAGCCGACCTCGATGACGCGGTATGAGGGAGATTCGTTGAGTTGGTTGACAATGGCATCGTTGACATCGGCGAAGACGACATCGTAGCCAGAGTTGTGGAGGAAGCAAGCAACAAAGCCACGGCCTGGAAGAGTTAGCATATATGAGTCTGAGAGATGATAGTAATAAACCTACCGATGTTGCCAGCGCCAAAGTGAACAGCTGTCTTGCCCATGATGAAGTGTTCGTGTGTAAAAGTGTAGAGTGGTTGTAGGTGTAAGTCGTCGACTTGGAGGTAGTTGCTTGTTGTAATTGTAGGGAGCCTCTAGAGAAGCAAGAGAGATAGATGTGATGGATAGATGTGATGGATAGATGAGAGTGATGAATGAAAAACAGTGATCGTAAAAGGGAGGGAAGACGAGTTTATATGTTGAAACGAAGCAAGCCATCCTCTAGGTCGAGTGGAGGGGACGGATGATGGGAGTGACGATGACGGGACGGGGATGCCATCATGGTACGTAGGTACGTAGGTACGTACCGGTTTGACGGGCGGAGGCAGGCCCCACCGAGTCAGTCAGGATTGAGTTGGTGGGAAGGCACCAAGGAGGAGCAAGCCAAGGCGAGGGCAGGTGCAGGTGGGGACAATGTGCCATGCCATCATCGCTCCTATCCCTCAAGTTGAGTGACCTCAGATGCTTGACTCTTGTCGGCAGGCGGGGCTTTGGGCTTAAAGGCAGACGAAACCAACGCCGAACGGGGTCCGTGCCTCCCCTGACGAGAAACCATTGGATACGGTAGGTCCTTTGAGAGATACCGCTTAATACGCTGGGGCTATCATGTACTGTAACAACGGCCAGGATCTGGATTGGTTTCTCGACAGAGAGTTCAGCAAGGGGCTCACTTGACGATGACACTGACATTGGAATGAATAGGCCTCCAATAGGCTAACAGGCAAGCAAAGAAGAGGGGTTTTTGTCGTTGGTGGATACGGCGCTACCGTTTGACGGACGGTAACTGGACACGTACAGTAACAGTAACCTCAACGGAGGATATCCGGCACTACAGGGGACTTGCAGGCAGTTCGTGCACAATCACAGGGGGTTGGACAGGAGAGGTTAGCGGGGTGCTTGGTAAGAGCCCGCTGGGCCGCATTGCCTGAAGCCGCTGGCCCAGCACAAAGGGTCCTTGTCTCACGCCACCTCCAATATCAAGATGTTTGTTTGTATGTATGTAAGTCAGATTGAGAGATTTAGTTGAGGCTATTTGATGAATTCAGCAGTAGAGAAAGAGGTATTACTTTCAAGAGTATGTATAAACTATCAATATCACGATATCTAAGGTACTCGATCTACAGGCACGCTACCCAACTCCGTCAAGTGGATAGCCTCTACCGTTTTCGTGTCTCCCACCCTCTGACGTCGCTTGCACTACTGTACCTACATCACATCGTGGGCCTTCCTCCAGACACCAAAAAACGACCTTGGAGAGAACCCGCACGCATGCATTCTCCAGGTTTTCCCACAATTTGGCCTGTGGCTCTTTGTCTGGGGCAGTTACATCACATAAGCCGAGCTCTGCTTATTCATTCCTGCTTGCCAAAATGACTGAGCCCACGATTTTCGATTTTCACGATGAGGCTCGATTTCGCATCAAGACATGATTTCATGGTCCATATTATCCCCTATATTTTCACCCATAATTTCTCACAACTGACTCACTCAGCAACAATCATGTGCTTTATGAAATGTCTATCGTGACGACACGGCACGACACGTCTGCCCATGTCCGGAACCTCGGTCATGCCCCTCCGCCGCTCTCGAAAAAGCTTTTTGAGGTCTTTTACACGAGACCCCTTGTTGATGCTTCTCGCGATAATGGTTCGTAGTGGGCGCAGAAATGACAGGGGGCCCTGCGGCAAAGAGCCGACGCCAACGTACCTAGTTTGAGAGTGGGGAATTAAAGGGCGGCGACGGCGGTTGTTTGAAAGCCAGGCCCCTAGGTGCATCTCGAGACGAGAACGTGTAAAACTGTAAATGACTGATGTTGAAACCGACGGCCCAGAGTGGAGAGATGGACACGAGTCCAGACTGCAAACATGCATGTGAAGTTGCAACGGCATTGAGGAATTGGATTGCGTACTAAAACTCCCGGCGCATTGTAGTGCCCGTACTAGAGTTGCTGATGATCTCCCAAGCCTCGCTACATCTGCATCTACAGCTGAATACGGCGGTTTACCCCATGCACGTGTAAGCTGTGAGCGAGGGTGATAGGTATGGTGTAGTCAGTCTTGTCTCATGTGCTTACGGTCACGCTGAGTGATCGATACAGTCACCGTGATACTTATGGAAATACTGTACTGTAGTGTAACTCAAGTCTCCTCGATCCTCTCGATATCAACATCCCTGCGTTGGTGGCTCTGCCGTAATATACGGCTTGGCTTACTCAAACAAGCACCAACCGCATGCAACTACGTCATATCGTCCGCCAAGGCCAAGACCTCAGCCTCTCAGTCTCGACTCTTCGAGGAGAAACGGATCGTTTCTGCCACCGTAATCCTAATCCCCATCACCGCAAAACCACCGAGAAAAGCTCAACCGTGTCAGGCCATGCTCAACGGTACGAGATGCCGCCCAGATCACTCCCTCATCTGCCGCAGCCTCGGGCCTCAACCCCGAAAGTACGCCGCCCGCCGCCGTCTATTTCTCGTCCCGTAAAAGACAGCGACAGCATAGCCTCCTCCTTTTCCCGACCGTCTCGAGCATAAAGATAAGGCTTGACGAATCAGTGTCTGTCTTTCAGTGGGGTCAGCTAGACGGTTTGTCCTTGGCACAGTAGCGCCGCCGTCTGATTGGTGGTGGCCTCAATGTCCTGTGAGACGAGAGTTTAATGCTCGGTCGGTTACCGCGGGAGGTGCCTGTTGATCTGAGAACGGTATCACGAATTCACTTTATTCAGCCTGAATTGCATCTCTGTCCAACACAGCCCAGTCTCACAAATGGGAAACACAAGACAGCAAGGATAGTAATAACATAAGTGTTACTCCCGTAGTATTCTCCGAGTCGAGACATACATGCATGCATACTACTCAGATAGGTAGATAGCCAGACAAACCAGCAACCGTCTATTACCGTCACATCTTGCTCAATATCAGGGTCCTCCTCCTCCTACATCAGGGTCCAAGCCACCAACCGACCGATCGTGACACGCTTCACTGACCGATGTAGCATAGCATTACTGAAAGCCAGCCAAAAAGCTACTCCAAGTCGTCATCGATCCCTTGGACTTTGCCCAAGACCAAAGCATCGCGAAAAGCCTCAACGAGCGACGTCAGAAACTCCACTCACACTAAAAAGCCCACTTTCTGCAGTGAGAGAGTGAAAAAAAATTATTCCGTGTCTTGTTGCATCACAAACTGGTGTGAGTGGAGTTTTTGTTAAACTGACGAAACCGAAACAAGAACTTGCGGCTATTCGCTTGGTGACTCTTGATGACGATCATTTGCTTGCATTGATTGTCGCTGCTTGGACCTGACTGAGAAGCATAATTGCCATTCCCGATTTTGGCCGATTCTTCTTTGGTGACTGGACACTTCAGACACTAACTGTTATGATAGATATCCTCAACAACCAGCTCCAGGAGCAACCCTATCTTGCCAGTCTCACTGTAACCATCCATATACAACAAGCCTTCTCTCCGCCAGAACGGCCTTTTACATTTACAGCCCCCATGATTTCGGCTAGATACCACATCATCATCATCATCATCATCATCATCGAGTCTGGGGTTCCCCGCGAAGCCACAGTTATACAACAACATGACAGGTCTCTTGAACCTCCAACCAATTAGCCTCGGAAATGCGTGATATACAAACGTGATAAACATCACAAAACATGCCACTCACGTCCCCTCTCATACAAAATGATACCCTACCCTCCTACTCTCCCGCAGCATAACGAGATGCAGTTACGGTACACGCTTTCCCCATATTCCCCAGCTTCCACCTCCGCACTCCACGTCTCACCACCATGTCTCACTCCCAAAAGGGTAATACCTTCTCCTCGCCGACTTGTTCCGACAGCCACGAATGACCATGATATAAGTCCAGACTCTGTAGACTTAACTGCCGCTGTTCCACATGTCACCGTAGTGTTGTAGACATGAGATGCCTCAAGGTGTTGCGATGCGATACATGTCTCCATGTGAGAAATCGCGCAAGGTCTGTTGCGTCTTGATGGATGTCACTCTGTCATCTGCCATCTCGAGATAACAAGGTAATCTGAGTAAATCATTTAGGGTAGACGTTCGACTACTGCAACCACCATCACAGTTCACTCTCAAACCACACATCACACGGCAAAATCACCTTCAAACTTACAAACCAGATAATGGCCGTACCAAACTTGTTCATGCTATCCATTTAACAATCATTATCAACATCGTGCCACTCGCTACAGCATTACTCATCACTCATACCCCTTTTAGTTACCATACTTCTTGAAAGCACCAATGAGACCACCAGTCGAAGCGTCGTGGCCCTGACCGTTACCCTCCTCATCAAGCTCCTTGAGAATCTTCTTAGCCAGGACCTTGCCCAGCTCAACACCCCACTGGTCAAAGCTGTTGATGTCCCAGATAGCACCCTCGGTAAAGGTGAGGTGCTCGTAGTAGACGATCAGAGCACCCAGCTCAGCAGGGCCAATGGCACCGCCGACGAGGATCGAGGTCGTAGGTCGGTTGCCCAAGAATCGCTTGTGGGGGACAAGCTCCTCGGGAGCACCCTCGGCGCGGACCTCATCATCGGTCTTGCCAACCATGAGAGCCTCAGCCTGGGCAAAGTAGTTGGAGGCGAGCATCTTCTGGTGGAGGTTGTCGCTGACGGGGTTGTGGGACTTGGCAGCGAGGATGAAGTCGGTGGGGATCAGCTTGGTGCCCTGGTGAACAAGCTGGAAGAAGGAGTGCTGAGCGTTGGTGCAGGGCTCGCCAAAGAGAATGGGGCCTGGCGAGTTAGCTTTTGCTTGTTATTGCCGGAGAATGAGCTTACCAGTGGTGTACTTGGCGGAGGAGCCATCAGAGGTGATGGACTTGCCGTTGGACTCCATAGAAAGCTGCTGGAGGTAGGCAGGGAATCGGTGGAGGTACTGGTCGAAGCTGATGGCTGTTAGTGACTGCCTATCTATATATCGAGGCCACTTACGGAGCAACCAGGTGAGTCTGGGCCTGGAAAAAGTCAGAGTACCACACGCTCAACAGACCACCGAGGAGGGGAATGTTGTCCTTGAGAGGAGTCTCGCGGAAGTGCTTGTCCATGGCGTGAGCACCACTGAGGAACTTGTGGAAGTTGTCAAAGCCGACGTAGAGAGCAATGCTCAGACCAATGGCACTCCAGACAGAGTATCGGCCGCCAACCCAGCTCTCAAAGCCAAACATGTTCTTGCTGTCGATGCCAAACTTGGTCACCTCCTCCTCATTAGTGGACAGGGCAACAAAGTGCTTGGCAATGTCGCCCTGGTTGTTGGTCTTCTCGAGGAACCACTTCTTGGCCGTGTTGGCGTTGGTGGTGGTCTCGGCGGTGGTGAAGGTCTTGGAGGCGATGAGGAACAGAGTGGTCTCGGGGTCGGAGTTCTTTAGGGCCTCGGCGATGTGAGTGCCGTCAATGTTGGAGACGAAGTGAAGGGTCATGTCATCAGCGCCGTAGTGCTTGAGAGCCTCGGTGACCATGACAGGGCCGCTACAAGATGTTAGTTGACTCATTTTACCCGAAGAGATGCAACTCACAGATCAGAACCACCAATGCCAATGTTGATGATGGTGGTGAGCTTCTTTCCAGTGTATCCCTTCCACTCGCCGCTGCGAACCTGCTCAGAGAACTCCTTCATGTGCTGGAGGACGTCGTTGACGCCGCCCTGTGTGTTCATGACATCAACTCCATCGACCTTCATGTCCCAACCGCTGACGTTTCGCAGAGCAGTGTGGTAGACGGCACGACCCTCGGTGAAGTTGATCTTCTCGCCCGCAAACATGGCATCTCGCTTCTTCTCAACGCCAGCCTGCTCGGCGAGCTTGACGAGGAGGTCGAGGGTCTCATCAGTGAGGAAGTTCTTCGAGAAGTCGAAGAGGATGTCGGAGCTGACGCCGTCGGAGGTAAAAGTGCGGGTGAATCGGTCGAATCGCTGAGGGTCAGAAGCAAAGGCCTCCTTGAGAACGAAGGACTTGCCGACGTTGTCGCGATGGGTTTGGAGGTCAGACCAGACGGGGAGGGTGTTGGCGGGTGCCATTTTGGGAGATCAAGGTGAGGATTTGGAGATGTGAAGAGGAGGAGTAGAAGGAGTGAGAAAATATCAGAGAGGGGAAATGATGTTGTAGGTAGGTGCTTGTATATGGATTCTTGGAGGGGAGCACAGGCGGGGTGGTTTTGGTGGGCGTGGGGCATGATCCCACCAAATAAATGGAAGCTTCCAACTGCTGAGCTGATGCTGTCATGACACTACCTAGACGAGATGAAGAAATTGGCACTTTTAGTTATGATATGACATGATGCTATTGCTATCTTATCTCTAGTTATAACTATATCTATCTATTTCTACCATACAATCTCTCAACCGTACAGCCAACTCTCTCTCCATCTTTTTATCATGCTCAAAAACCTCAACTTTAACCCCTCCAATGACAACATTGCGCTGCTACATGCTTCTCAAGCTAAAGCGCAGAGCTCCTCCGGTTGCTCTGAGTTAGTACCTAGTAATCTATAGCGCCCCGCCAAGGTACAATTTGACAGCTTCACTTTTTGTTAATACCCGTTTACAAATCATCAAGGTTGCTGACTGAAGGGTTCGTCTCCTTTCGTCATGTCTCCATAATCAACTGCCTGCGTCATTCTCCCGGTTAAGCCGGACACTCGCCGTAATTGTCCCGCATCACCTCCGGCCTCACCACCGAAAGCCCCGTCGACGATTTATTACAACAAACATGACTGTGAATTATTCCGCCTGACTAACAGACATCTTGGTGAACTACTCCCTGTACCTAGTGATACCCATGTCTTCGGCAATCTCGCCGACTTCCCTAGCTCATCACCGAGAAAATCCTTTGCATCTAGACCGGCCGCCTGATTGGATGGGTTAGATAACTGACATGGACCTTGGCTGTCATGATATCCCGCGTCTTCAACAAAAAGCCTCACATTGCATACAGAAACCCAGTAAACTAACGAGTGTATCAAACTCCGACACGCCAAACCTAGGCTTATCTACATTCATCCTCTAGCTTCACCTAGGGCCTCCTAGGTCGCTGCTTATCATGGCTACTTGTGTTTCCTACACCTCAGACCATCTCTCTCAGCTACCTGGCTCCTATTGACGGCAAGACTGATACTCCCGTCCTCGAGTGACCCAGTCCAGACTCGAGCCTGCTCGCTGTCTATATTGCTTTGCTGCTTCGATCTGTACCCGCTAGTCTACATCACATTTATCGGTTGTCTGTCAAGCTTCCGACAAATGACGGATCCTTGACACTACCGCCCGCATCTCCCAGACCGGCGATCGGACGGTTATAGCTGAATCCTTGGAACTGATCCTGCATCGTCTGCGACAGCATCGGGCCCTCAACGTAGGAATCTTGAGGCGCCTCAGATGTGAATTCGGGGTCAAAGTTGGCAGTATCCAGTGCGTCGGCCTAGATATGTTAGTTGCGTTCTGTTATTGGGAGAGATATACATACCACACTGGGCTTGAACGTAGGTTCGTACTTGCGCTGCAGCAGCTTCCGCCAGTCAATAGCATGGAAGAAGGGGTGTGCCTTGATCTCGGCCGAGCCATTAGCACCTAGCCGCTCCTCGGGGTTGCGGTTCAAAAGCTTAGTCAACAGATCCTTGGCAGCAGGAGGAACAACGTCGGAGAAGTGCAAAGGTTCAGATAGAATCTTGCGGTACATCTCGTTGGTGTTTTCGTCGTAGAACGGTGGCAGACCTGTCAACATTTCGTACAGTAGAACGCCAAGGGTCCACCAGTCGACCGTCTTGTTGTAACCCTGGCCCATCAACAACTCGGGTGCCAGATACTCGGGGGTACCACAGAAGGTGTTGGTCCGGTCCTCATCCTTCATGTCGAGCTTGCAGAGACCAAAGTCGCACAGGGCAATGTGACCTTGGTAATCCAGGAGAATGTTCTCGGGCTTGAGATCGCGGTAGATGACACTGAAGCCGTGCAGACACTCCAGGGCGCACAAGAGCTCGGCGGTGTAGAAACGGGATCGGTTGACGTCGAATCGGTGCTCCTTTTGGAGGTGGTGGAACAGCTCGCCTCCGTTGACAAAGGCGAGAACAAAGTACAGCTTCTCCGGGGACTGGAAACTGAACTTGAGCGGCACAATGAAAGGATTGTTGATCTGCGCCAGCACAGATCGTTCGGCGAGAGTGTGAGCGACTTCGGAGCGGGAGATGATGTGTGCCTTGCGAATCGTCTTGAGGGCGTAGATTCGGTTTGTGTCCTTCTTGCGCACCTGCATCACCTTGCCGAAACTGCCCTTGCCGACGACCTTGAGTAGCTCAAAGTCTTCGATCTTGAGCTTACCTGCCCGCGTCTCTACGTACTCAACACCAACCTTGATTCTGCCTGATCCGTACTGCACGTCGACCCATTCGACTCCTTGATGGGTATCCTTGAGAGCTGGGTCGGCAGCCGCCTTCTCGCGGTCCTTCTTGCTAGCCTTTGGATCCTCATGTTGCGTTCTCTCTTCAAATCGAGGTTTGATACGCACTACACCCAAGAAGATGTCCTGGCTTCGTCCGCTTCCGGGTGGTGCCGCCGGGTTGCGCATGTACAGGTGAATGTTGAGTTCTGTCACTCTTGAAACATCAAACTTGTACTGAGTGTTACCTCCAGCCCACAGGGGGTTCTCGGGGTTACCGTCGACCGAGTTGACAAAGACCTGAACCTTGTCAAAGTCGATGAGGGCATATGGCATATACTTGCCGGAGATTCGGCCGTGGTTGGTCGGGATGCCGCTGAAGCCGCCGGCGGATGAATGTGGTCGGTTGCTGCCATTAGCATAAGAACCAGCCGCACGCTGTGAGGAGCCTGGTCGAACGGAGCCGGACATATTAAGGTTGTTTCCAGATGATAGCGATCCTTGGTGTGATGAAGCAAATGCGCTTCGGTGCTGCTCGGGAAGGGAAAACCCTTGGCCTTCATGGAGAGTGACAACGAGGATACCGGGCTGGGGGGGCTTGACTACGGGAGCCTGCGTCAGGGCCTCGGAGGCGGCTATTCAAGTCAGTCACCGACTGGCAGCCCAAAACGATGTTCTCACCTATGGCATTTTCGGTCGTAGGCGTGACGGCGCCGCTGGCCTGTCCATCCTTCTCCTTGTCGGTGATGGTTGAAGTGGAAGGAGATCGGGAAAAGGGGCTAAGGGATTGACCCAGGTGGGTTTCCTTGAGCTCTGGTAGATGTCAGTTTCGGTGCGACAGAGACAGTCTCGAATAATAAACATACTCTTGGTAAGCTTCCACGACATGATTGCGACCGACGAGGTATTTGCGGATGAAGAGGATGCTAGAGCCGACGAAGCCGACAAATATACAGAGAAGGTTCAGGCAAGGAGCACTGGACTGCGCTCGCTGACAAACTCCTGATCAAGCCAAACAAAACGTGATGGCGTGGAAGACGAGTGAGTGTTGATCAGATCAAGTGGATGATTTGTAACCCCGCATAAACGTGGAGAGAGCGTGGGCCGGCCGCTTTTTGAGTCGGGAGATCGCAGGTCGAGCAAGGCGAAAGGAGTTTGCGCCGACGAGGAGAAGAGAGAGAGAGAAGGAGAGATCGAAGCAGATGGGACAAGTCCAAAGTATGATGAGGAGGAGGCGAAGCAAAGGAGCCCAAGACGAGACGGGACGGGGATGGTAGAAGGGGATTATGACATCCAGGGCCCATTGGGTGGCAGTGGGCAGTGTGGACCTGCGATAGCGGGAGACGGTCCGCACTGTGGGTAGGGGGTTGTGTAGCAGTACTTAGATGGTGGTGACGCTCTGGAAGCACAGTGTCTCAGGCTGCGACACGGGAGCTTGGACTGTGGAGAGGGTCTGGAGCATCAGGTCGACCTCAAGCCACGGATGGCTCTAGCTGTGTTGATCTGCTAGAGCGAGGTTCGAGCCGAATAATATGAAAGGGGCAAATGAGAGGAAGCGAGGTTAGCATTAACATTAGCTTTAGTCTCAGTTATTGATTTGCGCTGCCCAATTCAAGTGCCCAGTTCTAAATCGGGGAGTACAATGTCGATGCTTGGTGTTGTATGTACAGCCACAATAACCATGATGCGAATCAACGACGCGTGTCAATGGCAACTTACGGCTGAATGAGCGAGTGTGGTGGATGCAGATGACTACAAATAGAAGATTTGTATGTACAGAGTACACATAGAATTGTTTTCATTTATACAATCTGAGTTTAATGTATTTGAGGGCCACTCCACTCTAGTCAGGCGTTGACAGCTGAAGATGGTTGACAATACTCATCTCTCATATGGAGATTAGTTCTCAGAAGACGATGCTGTACGCACATTTTGAATATGGCATCACCTAAATTATGATAGCATATAAGACATTTACCCAAGCACGTTGAAAACATTATAAACAACATCCAACGTCTATTGGTATCCCTTCACTTATCCTCTGCCTACCCTAGAACCCCCCTTTTCTGGAGCACCCCTGCGATAAGGAGGTGGGGGCCTGACACATCAGGCCAAAACCGCAATGGATGGCCAGCCTGGCAAGAGCCGCAGGACACATTTTGGGGAGCTCGAAATTCGTATACAGCTGGTGTAAGCTGTTGTCAACTCTAACATAACGATTGACGACCAGCGGCTGACCCTTTCTTCTCTTTTTCTCTACTATACCTACAAACTACCACTAATTGCCATCGCAGTCCCGCATGGTATAGGTAGCCTACTCCAGGGATTCCTGCCACTGACCCCACTACTTGGATATCACCGCCCTCGCTGCACAGCTTCAGCTTGCAACTCCAACTCTGCGCAACGCGACAGCGACTCACGACAAGATGAAGTTAGACGTCAAGGTCAGTTGGTACTCTACCCGAAATGCGCCTGTTGGCAATCGCTAGCAGCTGCTTGGTTATGTCATTTGTCACTGCCGCGACATCTCCAGCTTGCGATCTGAGCTGACACGTTTCGCAATACAGCGCCAGCTCTACGCTCGCAGCGAGCGAGTCAAGGGCATTGACTTCCATCCTCATGAGCCATGGATTCTCACTACTCTCTACAGCGGTATGCTATTTTTTTTTGTCGTCCTTGCCTCAAGCTAATGGTATAGGCCACGTCTACATCTGGTCCCACGAAACCCAGCAGATCGTCAAGACATTCGAGCTTACCGATGTCCCCGTCCGCGCCGGTCGATTCATCGCCAGGAAAAACTGGATTGTCTGCGGTTCCGATGATTTTCAACTACGAGTTTACAATTATAACACCTCCGAGAAGATTACGTCGTTCGAGGCCCACCCTGACTACATTCGAGCCATCGTCGTCCACCCCACGCAACCCTTTGTGTTGACAGCCTCAGATGACATGACCATCAAGCTATGGGATTGGGAGAAGGGATGGAAGTGCGTACAGACTTTTGAAGGCCATGGTCACTATGTTATGGGCCTTGCCATTAATCCCAAGGACACAAACACCTTCGCCTCAGCCTGTCTCGACCGAACTGTCAAGGTCTGGAGTCTCGGCTCCTCCAGCCCCAACTTCACCCTCGAAGCCCACGAGACCAAGGGCGTCAACCACGTCGATTACTACCCTCATTCTGACAAGCCCTACCTCCTTACTACTTCGGACGACCGAACCGTCAAGATCTGGGATTACACCACCAAGTCCCTGATCGCCACCCTCGAAGGTCACACCAACAACGTGTCTTTCGCAATGTATCATTCAACCCTTCCTTTAATAATATCTGGAGGGGAGGATGGGCAGGTCAAGTGCTGGAATGCGAATACCTACCGGCTCGAGCAATCTCTCAACTACAGCCTGGAGAGAGCGTGGTGTGTCTCGTCCCAGAAGGGCCAGCAGGGTGTTGCTGTTGGTTTCGACGATGGTGCTGTGGTTATCAAGCTTGGTCGCGAAGAGCCTGCCGTGTCAATGGATACGTCTGGAAAGCTTATCTGGGCCCGTCATAACGAGGTGGTCTCTTCCATCATCAAGGGAGGAGGTATGTACGCCTGAACTTTGGTAGGCGGCTGCTAACATGAACAGATGCTTCAATCAAGGACAACGAACCAATTTCGCTCCCTACCAAGGATCTCGGTACTTGCGAAGTGTATCCCCAAACGCTTATCCACTCCCCCAACGGCCGATTCGTCTCTGTTTGCGGTGATGGCGAGTACATCATCTACACTGCCCTTGCCTGGCGTAACAAGGCCTTCGGCTCAGCGCTTGACTTTGTCTGGGCTTCCAAGGACAACAGCAACGACTTTGCTATCAGAGAGTCGGCCATGAGCGTCAAGATCTTCAAGAACTTTGTTGAGAAAAGTGGCGGCCTTGATGTCGGTTTCCAGGCCGAGAAACTCCATGGTGGTGTTCTTCTCGGTGTTACCGGCCAAGGCGGTGTCTCCTTCTTTGACTGGGCTACTGGTGGTCTTGTGCGAAGAATTGAGGTCGAGCCCAAGGAGGTTTACTGGTCCGATAGCGGAGAGCTGGTGACCATTGCTTGCGACGATACCTTTTACGTGCTGCGCTTCTCTCGAGAGAACTATGTCGAGGCCGTGCAATCCGGTCAAATTGAGGAGGATGGCGTCGAAGCTGCGTTTGAGGTCATCACTGACATTAGCGAATCGTGAGTTTTCTCCTCAAATATCTGAATCCCGCTGACCAGGAAGTGTGCAAACCGGCGAGTGGATTGGCGACTGCTTCATCTACACCAACAGCACGAACCGACTCAACTACCTCGTTGGCGACCAGACCTACACCGTTTCTCACTTTGACAAGCCCATGTACATCCTGGGATACATCCAGCGCGACTCTCGAATCTACCTTGCCGACAAGGATGTCAACGTCACATCCTTTGCTATGTCTCTTCCAGTGCTCGAGTACCAGACTCTTGTCCTCCGAGAAGATATGGAGACGGCTGCTGAGCTGCTACCGACGATCCCTCACGACCAGCTCAACAAGATTGCGCGGTTCCTCGAAGGCCAGGGCCATAAGGAGCTTGCGCTGGAGGTGGCGACAGATCCCGAACATAGGTTCGACCTTGCTCTGGCATTGAATGAGCTTTCCATTGCTCTGGACCTGGCTCGCGAGGCTGATGCCGACCACAAGTGGAAGACTGTTGGTGACGCTGCCCTATCAGCTTGGGACGTCGCCCTCGCTGCCGAGTGCTTCACCCACGCCAAGGATCTCGGATCTCTGCTGCTTCTGCACTCGTCAACAGGTGACCGGGATGGTCTGGCTGCTCTGGCTGCCCAGGCGCAAGAGGCCGGTGCTCACAACGTCGCCTTTTCATGCCAATGGCTTCTCGGTGATATCGAGGCCTGCACAAAGGTCCTCACAGAGACGGGTCGACTTGCTGAGGCCGTACTCTTCTCGCAAACATACCAGCCCAGCTTGACCGTACCAGTCGTGAAGGAATGGAAGGAGAGCTTGGAGAAGAATAAGAAGGGCCGAGTAGCCAAGCTGATTGGCGTGCCCGGTGAGGACGACGACCTCTTCCCTGAATGGGACGAGTGGCTGAGGCTCGAAAAGGAGGGTGGTGCGACAGAAATTAATGGACAGGAGCCTGCAGCTAAGACTGAGGTTAAGTCTGAAGCCGAAGCTGAATCGGAAGAGGACGAGGATGAGGAGTAGATGCGAACATGTGTTTTACCGAGCAAAGGTGCTTAGATGGATGGATGGTGTAGAAAAGGTTTGGTCATTTTTCGTCAGGGTTGCCATGGCATCAATGAGTATAATGAAAACAACATTGGCAGTTACTGTGCTGTTGTGCTTGTGATGTGGCTTGCCGAGTGGACATGACCGCTTGTTTGATGGGTCATGTGGGACTGAAGGTATTCGCACCTCGTGAGGTTGTAGTCGCGTGGCATATTTTTGACCCATGAGTTTACATACAAGACTGATGTGAACATTGCTATTACTTACCGCCATGACTTTAATCAACCTCCCACTTCAGCTTCAGTTTAATTAAGCTTGGACCCTGATAAAGATTGGCGTTTTGACGTTTTGGCACTAGCCAAACCACTAATAAGTTCTCGTGACTTGGGCTTCTTATGGAGTTTGGAGTTGAGTTCGCAGAGGATACCTGAAACAGTCTGCTGTGCCGTAGACTTACAGCATCACGAACTTGCGTTTATTTGGCTTGTGTTGAATCATCTGATGGTATATGCGTGTCTTTGTAGTATTGAGCTGTTGCGCTTGCACTACATCAACATCAAGCTTGATTGTATGCCATGACTGGCCAAACAATGATGCCTATCGCCACATTATCTTGTGCCAACTTCTCTCGTCACCAGGTATATCATCAACTAATACTGCCATCCCTTGGAGCTTCCCCCAGGACACCCGGGAGTGCCATACACACCGCCCACAATCCACAAGATCATATCAATAAAAGCCCAAAGTCCTAATCCACCAAGAGTCAAGAACTTAAAGACAGCCAAGGGCCAGTGATGAGCGTAGAATTGGTCAATGCCCAGAAGGCCAAGGAAGAGCGAGAGCAGCATGGCTGTACGTTCCTGACGATAACACTTTTCCGTCAATGGACGCTCGTCAAAACCTCCCCAGCTTCGGGTAACGAGGTGGGCGGCCTCTTGCTCTGTAGGATATTAGTATGAGGTTATAATATGTAGAGGAAGAGGTACCGTTGTGGACGTAGAGGAGAGCGCTGCCAATGGTGGCGACAAAGACGTAGCTGATCATGATGGTCTTCCATCTTCGAGTTGCGAATAAAATGCCGTTGGTGAGGCCACGGCCGACCTTGTCAGCGAAACCAAGATTTCTAACGTCCATGATGTTGGATGAAGAGCATAAAAGGACGAGACAGAACTACCTGGGGCGCGTCACCCTTATATGACTTCCCTTTGAGACAAAGGAGGTGTGCTTTGCTGTCCAACCTAGCCTCCATGTGACAAGTAATAAATGTCCTTTGCCCTTCCACCAACGACTGATAAGACCAACACGGTAAAGCTGCTGCCAGCCATGGCGTTTTAAGAATACACTGAATCAGTGGCTTATTTTAGGTAGGGATCTACCGCAAGTGAATGGAAAGGTATCACGGTTGCTTTGTTGGTGTGAGCTGAGCTGAGTCTTTGATGTAGTTGGCAACAAATGTTTGGGCAACACACATGCCAAACAAAGATGATGGCGATAAACAAGCTCACAATTGGACCACCATGCCAAGCATGTTTTATCACAGCTGATGAACCAACAGGGACTGTGGCGTTCTACTAGTCTGGATCAAGGGCTGGTGCTGGAAGGACTATTTACACTACAACAACTTCTCAAGGGTTTCTTTGACCAGACTTGGGGAAAGACAGGTGATAATGTTCGATTAAAATTTGATATATTCAACTAGATGCCGATGTAACTGGCGCAACTCATCCTTCAAGCAACTCCATCTACAGAGCAGCAACGACGATGCCGGCAACAGCAGCAGCGGCGTAGAAGAGACCGCCCTCGCGAGCAGCACCGTTGGTGACCTCGGCAGGAGATCCAGAAGCGGTAGGAGTAGAGTTGGCGCCGCTGGTCTCAGTCTCGCTCTCGCCACCGCTGGGAGTCTTCTCAGGCTTGGAAGCAGAGGTAGCATCACCAGTGGTAGTAGCATCAGCCTTGCCAGCACCGCCAGCAGCATCGGTAGCGCAGACAGGCACAGCATCAGCATACTTGCTCAGCTCAGGGCACTCCTTAAGAGCAGAAGAGATCTGCTTTGAGTTCTCGCCGTACCACGAGACGATCTCGGAGCTGTAGCTGGCGTAGTCCTTGGACAGCGAGGCGGGGACGCTGAAGTCGCAGGGGTCGGTCTGGGGGTTCTCGGTGAGGTCCTTGACGATCTTGGGGGGTGGCGTGGGGAGGGATTGGTAGATGTCGAGGACGACGCTCTGGCACTCGCTGCTGAGACCGCCGACGGCAGCGTCAGTTGCGCGAGGCTCGAGGAGGTCGCGCTTCATGAGAGGATGGGCCATGAAGCTGTTGGCCGAGACGGCCGAGACGAGGAGGGAGGAGATGATGATCTTGGACTGCATCTTGAACGAGTGACAGATGATGAGAGTAGAATCAGGATGTATGAGGTGTTGAGATGTTTGAAGAGGAGTTGAGAAACAGGTTGAAGAGCTGGACATAGACCCTCTTTAATAACCGGGCAAGAATCCTTCGTGTCTTCTCCCCCAGCTGAGGCCCATCATTTCCACTCTTCTAGCGCTTATCCCAACTCTGCCGTCTAATGTCGTTAAAAGGAGTGGTCTATGCCTCATTGAGTTGACGATCCAAGGCATCAGCCCTATGAAGAAACACCCGAGAACCAGCTCAGGGGTAACGCCTTGACGCTTGGTGGTGTGTGTGCCTTGCCGTTCAGCCGCTCAGGTGATGCTGATCGGACCAAGGATGGAGACTGGTGTGAATAGACCAATCAGAGGGTCTATAGCATGTCACTTACAGCATAAAATGCCGGGTCTATAACAGTCTGGAACTAGTTCCGGTGTAGAAGCGACTAATGCCAGCCAAGCTGCAGCGAGATTAACGATTGATCATATAGGCAGTACTCACACGGAAGATTGAGTTTGTGAGGCTCTCAATTGGATACAAAAGTTACAGTTCGACCGTCTCAGTAGTATAAATTAACGTCTGAGAGGCTTCCATCAGGCTGAATGAGCTAAAGCGATAGTTAAACTTTGACTAAGAAAGAAAAGCCGCCATGGCTTCGAGTGGCTTTGCCCCTGAAATTAAGACAACTAAGATTAAATGCGCCCTGAAACCCTTGTTTTACGATTAAGGCCGGTGTGATTACTCCCGACTCGTATTCAGCTTTCAGCTCAGAAGTAAAACTCCAGCTCTAAAATCCATAACACTGTCTCTGTATTATATGAGGATAAGATAATATTACATTATTACAGTAATTCCTTCATACCCAAACTCTCCATTAAATCCATCCCACAGGCCTCCTCAATTACATGTCCCAAAACCACTCTGACACCCGGTTCCACAGTGATCACTTAAACTTCCACACCATCCCGCTCTTGAACAACACGTCGCTCCCGGCTCCCGAGCACAAGTCGCTCCTCCGTGCCCGGCCCCACACCGGCCGTTCGTGCTCGGGGGCGACCCACCCGTCGGCACCGGCCGCTGACTACTACTAACCCCCGGCTCCGGCGCACCGCTACACGTCCCAAAGACAGGCTGACAACCTCTCCCGCAGTGATCCGCCGTCGATCCGCACCATCCGTTCTGCGAGCAACACGTCTCACCGCCCGGTTCGTGCCGACATGTCGCGCCGCCGTGTCGCGAGCCGCACCGACCGTTTGTCGTCGGCGGAAACGTCCCCGTCGCTGCGGTCGAGCTAGACGATGAGCTTGGAGCTGTAGGTGGAGTGTTTGTGCCTACTTGACGGTACCAGTTTGCCCGCGGGTCTCGCAGACACTCGCCTACTGTCACGGCGGAGAAGTTGTTGCGCGTGAGAGAGCGGAGCATGTGCTCGGTGAGGTTGTAGACGGTCTGATAGACGGGGTCGTGCTCGATGTGCAGCCATGCGTTTGTGCTGGGACTTCTGCCCTCGACGGTATTGTCCCAGATCGCCTTGGACGTGCTGATCATGTTGGGACTGTCGTGAAGATATCCCTCTGTGTCGAGGTTGAAGTAGGTGATGTGATAGCCCAGCTCGTTCAGCCAAGCGTCTGTAGTGGCATTGCTGGCCGAGTATGGTGGACGCATGTACGTGGGGAAGTAGCCAAGAATATCAGCAAAGGCGATCTCGTTGTAGATCATCTGGTTCCAGAACTTGGCCCGGCTGAGAGTCGTCAGGCGTTGGTGAGCCCATGTGTGGCTAGCGATCTGGTGGCCTTCTCTAACCATGCGTCTGATGAGAGCTGGCCACGGCGTAGCTGCGTCGTTGATGGCGCCTTTGCCGAGGTTGCGTCCGGTGATGTAGAAGGTTGCCCTGGCGTTGTAGCGCTGCGAGTGTTAGGGCATGATACAAAGTCATTGCTTTACATACCTGGAGAAGATCGAGGAGGTCTTCGGTGTAAGTGTATGGACCATCATCATATGTCAAGGCAATATCGCCATTGCGATTACACCGATAGATGGCCTGACCGTACGGAATGTTCCCAACTCTAGGTCGAGCAATGTTGATAGTATCAGGTCCATTGGGCCTCACATTCGCATCGCAGCCGGGTCCGTACTCAATCTGACACGATGGGGCAGAGCAGTAGAGATAACCGGTTCCGCACCATCTGTAAGTCTTAGTCAAGACCTGAAAGAAGCATCATGTAAACTCACCCAGCGCTTGAGCAACACTCGTTTCGTGCACAGACTGTCCCAAAGCCAATCCCGCATCGGCCTGCCTGAAGTTTCTCAATGGCTTCCGTACGACCGAAGGGAGCACGCAAGCTTGGAGTTGCAAGGACAGAGTTAGCCACGACAGCCGTGAGGAATGCACCTGAAGCCTTCATTGTGGAATGTAACGAGTGACTGTAACGAACGGATGCCTGATGGAGGCGAATTTCATGGGCATCTGACTTTTACGAGTCATTTATATACCTGTTGGTCTGGAATTTCTCCTCATAGATAGAGGAATATTGTCATCGACACATCATCTACATGTTAGTGCATATGGTGTGTAACACAGCACATGGCGTTATGATATGACTTTTGGCCGGCTATGAGAGGATTATACTCGCAGACATTTTGAGGCCACCAGCCATACCAGCAAGGCTATTGTGCGTCGTGCATAACATCAGCTCTCTTCAATGAAGCTGATTTGCTGTGTTTTCTGTTCCTGAGATCATCTCGTACTATAAAATGAGCAACTCACCATGGGTGTGACAATGGCTTACATTACAGGGCAATGTCGTGTTAGAAACGGAGGCTCATGCGAGTTATCCGGAGGGGTATGCAGTGGGCATCGGAATACGAGGCAATTATTCTGCAGCTCGACATATACAGGTCCAATTCTTCTCAGACATTGGATGAGGCTGCAGCAACAGGGTCTCGTGTATGCCACCGACACCTATGGCATGCTACACGATAACGAATCGCGAAAAGATGGCGGGGAGAATGGAAGAAAAGTTCCGAGTGGTGAGTTCAGCATGTGTGGATTGTCAATCGAGTTCTTTTGATAGACGGGTTACATATGAGCTGACTAGCCAGTACCTTGCATGCAGGAGGGTGAGATGGCAGCTGAACTGATCAGCCTGGATGCTTTATAAAGGCTGAAAGCAGGGTATATAAGAGTAGATAGTCAATGTATGCTTTATTATGTGACACCCGAGTTGTGGTTGCGACCCGTCTTCCTGGGTCACAGCGACCGACGGAGAGGGCATCCGGCATTTAGAGCGATAACTGTGCTTTGCAATATAAAGCCCATATTTCTGCTACCCAATAAAATTGTGTTACAAGTTCTATCATGTTCCTGAGATGCTGTGTTACTGTGCCGCAAAAGTTGCCGGTTCTGTACCCGCGAAGTGTGCCTATGCTGCTGCAACGCACCAATCAATTAGCACGAGCTTGTAAGACCACCTCTCCTAGAACTAGAGGCTCAAATATTGAACACATTTCTGCTAGTTCTAATAGGTTAGAAGAACCCGGTCGATGACTTACAAGGGTGGACCAAAGAAGACACCGAGTCGCAATTGATACATGCCACATGCCAAGTTGATGGGTGATAGAGTAATAGTATAGCCAATTTGCTTATTAGATTAATCCGATGTCTAGTGATATACACGTCTAATGATATATCCCATACTTTTAACTTGATTACTTTTATACATCTAAGCACTGTTGCGCTCAGTAGCCTCGCCAGGCTTCTCATCCTCCACCAAGTTCTGCTTGTCAGTGAGCTTGGGGTTACGCAAGCACAGAGAGAAGGCAATGAGTGGGATACACAGGCAGATACCAGTGATGGTCAGAAGACGCTGAACATGCTTGTAGGCATCAATCATAGCAGCTCGCTCGTCAGTGCCAACAGGGAAGTCGATGATGGCAGAAAGAGGTTGCGAATAAGTGTAGGTAGCGAGAGTGTCGTTTCCAAAGCTGGAGAAGCTATTGGCAAGCCGAACGGGGAGAACCTGGGTCCAGATTGCGCCTGAGACAGCGTTGCCAAAGGCAGATCCGACCTGGTAGAGAGCGAGGTACAGACCAGTCATGACAGCGAGCCGCTCGTGGGTGACATAGGCTTGAAGAGACGCCTGAGCGGGATAAGGGAACATACCACCGGCGATACCAAGGACAATCTGAGCGCCAATGACACCAGATTGGTTGGACGAGTTGGGGTCACCCCGGTATCGGATGAGCAGGCCGAAAGCAACAAGGAAGAGACACGTACCCGAGACGATAAAGACCTTGAAGCGGCGAACCTTGTAGACGATAAGACCGAGAATAGTTCCGGTGATGACACTCGCAAACGAGTACAGGCTCTGGACTCGGGTAGCAGCCTTGATGCTAAAGTCGAACGAGACCTGCAGAACCGTGTAGAGGTAATCACCCTGCATAGTCCAGGCAAAGTTGAGCATGCAAGCGATGCCAAGAGGAGCCCAGACGGAGCGATCCTTCATGTGCTGGAAGGGAACCAGAGGGTGAGGAGCTCGGAGTTCCCAGAAGACGAAGACGGGGATGCAGACGAAGCCAACGACAAGAGGCGCAATGATATGGCCATCTGACCACTTGCTCTCGAAGCCACCGGTGATGGTCAAGGGGACTAGAAGAAGGGCAAAGACGGCGATGAGAAGAATAACACCGACAATGTCGAGCAGCCAGAAGAGCTCGACAGTGAAGCTCTTGAGGCCGAGCTGCTGGAAAGAGGAGCGGTAGCCAACTAGATGACCCTGCTTCTTGGCGCGACGTCCGACCACAAGGAGGCTAACGATCAGAGGCAGAGCACAGACGGGGTAGATGATGCACCACATGCCAATTCCCCAGCGCCAAGTAGTAGCACCTAGAACAGCCGCCGTGATATCGCCACTGACCCAGGTGTTGATGATGAAGGGTAGGGCAGGGATGTAGCTGAAGAAGAGACGAGACCGGACCGAAGTGATGTCTCCAATAACGACCTCGACAAGCACGAGGATCATGGTATATCCGATCTGGTAGATGACGGCACCAGCGGAGAAGGTATCGAGGTTGTTGGACGAGGCCTCGATGATGGTTCCGATAGTGTAGAAGAAGACAGACACGCATATGAGCTCGATACGACCGAAGACATCAGCAATTTTACCAGCAGTCGGTTGCGCAGCAGCGGCGATGACGGCGCGGAGGGTGTTGACAGAAGATTGCAGCGAGTGAACCTCGAATTCGTTAAGGGCAGAAGGTTGGTAGGCGTAGCGAACAGTGCCGTCGAGGCCGTAGGCGTACGAGATGAGGAAGACGCCCAGGAAGATAAAGATACGGTCTGTTCGAGTAATGACCTCGCTCATGGCCTTGATGCGCTGCACACCAGGCGACGTGATGTCGCGCACGGCGTCAGCAGCCGAGTGGCCATGATGCTCTTGAGTCTTGGACTCGTGAGCCTCCTTGGAGGCATCAGGAGAGGGAGAAGACGACATGGTAGGCGAGTCGACCGCAGAGAGGGATAGAGGTAGGACAAGGTTTAGCAGAGGAAGTGAATTGGGTGCGAGGTCGCATCTTTAAGAGCAGCATGCTCAGGCAAAGGATCCACCACAGATTGATTAGATAACATGACATGCATGCGATAACTTAAATCTGCCCATTAGAGTGCAGACTTTTTCTCGCTCTGCTTGGCGGTGGAAAGATCTGATAGTGGGCATGGGGTCATGATTCGGCGCCGTTGACGATGGAGTTTGGTGCTAGTTTAGTCTAGCGTTGGTAGGATACCAGGATCGTGGGAATGAGTGGCGGAAGAGTTCTTCTTCTCTGAGACTTTTGTTCGTGGTACATTGAAAGTGATCCATGGTGTTTACTGAGTGTAATGTTGATGCTATACAGCCTTCTCATCTGCCGCAACAAGGCATTATTCTCAGATCTTTGCGTGTTACACCCGGGACTGAAGCTGCGTCTTGGCGTTGATCAATCACACCCTAGGTCAGCCGAGGATCAAAATGGTACCTGAGCCGAGAGATCGGCAGAGGTGTTACCGTGTGCAGACAAGACCAATACTCCTCCACCAGGGATCGTTAAACAGCTGCCTGGAGAATAGCTTATTCCTGCACGGATTCGCCGGTGCAATCAGCTTCCGTTGACAGGGAGAGTATCGTATTGAATAACTCGGAGCTGACCGGTCCATGTAGCATCAGACACAACGATGCAACTGGCCATGAATCCTCGTATACACTCAGCTCAGTCTCTAGCCCAGACAAAGTTCCTCGGCCTAATAAACTCCAAGATGCCGTCTCAATGCAATGTCACTGTCACAAGCAACGGACTCAGCTAGTCTCTCCAAAACCGCCTCCCACGGATCCAAAAAGTCTGATGCCACTATCCACGTCCTCGCGGATGACGCGGATATACGGTCCAAGAGCCGCAAAAAGGGTCTGATTGATAAGAGCCAAGCCACTCGCCTCCTTCGGTCGGAGACGATCCGAATCCGTCATAGCCTCAGCCTCTAATTTCTCCGTAGAATTTTCTCAACGACCTCATTTGGCGTCGTTCCGCCGTGTCGGGTCTGCTCTAAGAGCTTGGCATGTAAGCTTGGCGAAGAGATATTTTGTTTCTTATTAAAAGTTTTGTTTGTCGCTCCAATGGTAATAAAGTCAAGATGGTCTAGATTCTTGTCAGGTCCCTGCGAAAAACATTCGACCGAGATTACCTGCCAAGTCTATAACCTTCGTGTCTTGTCAGATGGAGTCTTGATCGAACCCTTGAGCCTCGGCAGAACACGCGACACCAAGCCAAGGGAAATGAAGCTGGGCAAGCCACTTTTGTCCGGTGGGCTGGGAAAACATCATCCGGCTGGACTGGACGATAGAGAAGATCAACTCAAACAGACATTTCTAACCTTTCTACTCAGATATCGAGATTGATCTGATTATCTCTCATCATCAATCATCACCCGGATCATCTTGATGTCACGCATCCATCAATCCACTTAGCGGTAGATCGCTGCTGCATGACATCAAGAGGCGTAGACTATCGCGTGTTTGAACTGGCGTTGAATTGGTCACACTTCTCATTTAGTTTTAAATAGCTACTTCTTTCAGGCATACTTGACTTGAATGAATTTGTTATTCTGTTCATAGTCATACGTAAGAGGCATTTTTACTAGACCTTGGTATGGTACAAGGGTCCAGCGAAGGTTAGGCAGAGCCTTCTTGGCCATCCTGGCTATTCCGTACGCAATAGTCAAGTTCATTTACTGTTTGCAGATTCTATGCACTCTACGGAAATCCTTTATCCTGGCTGTCAAGGATCCTGCGTGTGTTAACCATCACGGCACACTTGCTAATGCTCGCCAAACAGGAGGAAGTACGCAACACCATCCAAGTGAAATTGAGGCAAGATGTAGCACGTGATTCGCGTTGATAAATGGCTTGATTTAATTCCATGATTATGCTATAAGTTTGAAGGAAGCTTATCAAACTATACAAGGCCATGATGTTGAAAAAAGGGACATATCACAACGCCACATGTTTCGAGCAAATATACCAGGCGAGGCAAATCAAGGTGCATTACTTGCGATAAACAGCCCACCATAGGTATACCGTGTATGTTTCTACTCAGAGGAGGCGCCGATGATACATGATCGGTGTTGAATTTAACATGTTCAATGGTTTAAGCTTAATAAGATGAGAGAAGTAGCCACTGTAGACAACATGAATTATCAGCCACTGTTAGCTTATTTAAGTCTTCTGCTGTATATTTAATAACCCTCGCATAAAGAGAGGACCTTAACTAACGTGTGCTTTATTGCCTCGATTGACTTTGCAATTATATTCGACAAGAATAAACATATTCAACACTCTTAGGCGGTTAATACTACTTCGATAAATCAGCTAGATGATAATTACTTGTATTTAGGTAGTAGTCACTTAAAAATAGAAAATTCAATTCGTCTTTAGTTCATAATCTTGAGTAATGATGGAAGTTAACAGGAGTCCCTAACTCTAATGAATCTCGTTAGCGGCTGCTACGCTGTATCCGCCCCAGTGCGGGTACAGGCCGCGGGGGTATTGTCCGCACTTCTACTGGTGTATTCCGCTGCCGAGCGACATCTGACACTCTTAGGTAACTGTCTAATATGAGACGAGTAGAAAGGATACATATGGCAAATCTCTTCTCACCTTGGGACTGATGTATCAACATTCACATTTATTAACCCTGCACCCTGTATGGCTGGACCCGAGCACCCGCCTAATTACATAAGTAGCTTAGCGACATTTATTACCTCAAACACTGCAGACACTACCATCTCTTACTTTATTGTTTTTATGTTACTGCATCGCTGTTCCACTCTGTTACCTGCTAGTCTAGTTACGCCTCTTAAATCTCTCTGCCTTTAGTGCAAATGTCAATATCTAACTCCTCCTGTCTGCTTGAGTCCTGTCCCTCTTCGGACAGGTGTCTCTAAACGGCAGTATTGTCCACTTCTAATACTACGGCTGTTGTTTCTAATGTAGTTGTCACGGATCTGACTGTACGCATTTCTCCTCAGGCAGTTTCTCCCTCTGCCTGCGAATTAGACACAGAAATATGGCACCGAATAGAGAAAGAGCTCTACCTGTATACATCTGAGCAGAGTGTATGGCTGTACGTCGTGCTAGCGAACGAGAAAGAGCTTGGAGTTGAGGATCTGCTGGTGATGGATATTAGAGTTGGTGATGCACCTCCTAATCCTAGCTTGGGTTGTCTATGGGAGAGTCGACCCGGCAGAATCTGGGTGCAAAGGGACAACTTCTCTGGAATGATTGATAAGGCTGTGATAGAGGTAGACGTTCTTTTTGGTACGGATTCAGTTGACCCACGGCCACAATGGGCTCTCATACAATCATCGCTTCAACTTGACAGTCAGACAAATGTATCGGTTGTAAGACTCAGCGTGCTCTACGGCAGAGCCAAGCCGAGACCAGACCCTCGGCCAGCTTTGAGAGTTAGGGAGGATGGCACATTCAGGATTGTCCAGATCTCTGACACGCACATGGTTACTGGAGTTGGGGTATGCAAGGATGCTATTGATGCCTATGGGAAGAACTTGCCAGAGAGCGAGGCTGACCCGCTTACGGTTGACTTCATTGGAAGCATCTTGGATGTTGAAAAACCAAATCTTGTGGTTCTTACTGGAGATCAGTTGTACCATGATATCCCCGACAGCCAATCTGCCCTCTTTAAGGTGGTTGCTCCTATCATTGAGCGTTTAATCCCATTTGCAGCTGTTTTTGGCAATTATAATAGCGAGGGCATCCACGCATTATCACGTAAGTAAATTTCCACAAGTTACCTAACAGAAAAGGGGGCTAATAGTTATGCATTCCTTGATAACCTAGGCCTTGGGAACGATGACTGTTCTTTCTTGCTAACTAGATTACAGGTATTGCACAGATGTCAATACTCCAGAATCTGCCTTTTGGCCTCTGCAACCCAGGTCCAGAGCATATTGATGGCATAGGCAACTTTTACCTCGAGGTCTTGGCCCCTGCGCCGTCAGAACTGAGCCATGAGATCCCGAAGAATCCGTTCTTCTTCAAGATGATTTATAACCACACACTTTATATAATCCAGACGAACAGACAGGGCGAGTCGATAGAAGGTTCCGAGTTCGCTATCGAAAATATCAGTGGTGTATTTCCAAATTTTGGCCATGGCCTGATCAAAGGATTTCAAGTCTAGTTCACCAAGTAGCCCGCATATTTGACCCTAAGGATCGCCCCTCCTAGTGACTCTTGCGGACATTCTTTTAATAAAGCCACAGAGTTAGGAAGCTACCATAGGGAGCTCGGTTTGTATGAGGTGGATGAACACTTTGAGAAAGCAGGCTAGGGTTTGAGGATGCTTGGCTCGAATGATTTGTTCGACAAGAGCAGAGGCCTTAGAGAGTGCACTGCGAAACTCGACGTGTAACCCCTTTCCAATGAGCATGGTGGCAGTAAAGTAATATGAGTTAAAATCGCTGCATAGGGCATTATCCAACTTGGCACCGGTTGGAGTGAGGAGGTTTCTATCGTCGTCAAAACTTATATTTCGACAAGACTTCTCAAAGTATGCCTTAATATTACGGAACAGATTCTTAGAAACCAATAAAGTCCGAGGTAGAGACGGTAAATATGGGTCGGAGAAGAATGTTTACCTATCATCGTAATCGAGCAGGGAAATAGATTCGTTTTCGGAGAATAGGACTGCCTAAGCGTATCGTGGGCTGACAAGGGAAGTATAGGTGCTCAGCCTTTCACTGGGGGGAGTCGTCGGTCTATGAAAGAGCATATGTGTCTCCTCGACAAAGGAGTGTCCCGCTGTGACCGCCCGGGCTCGTTAAATCAGCTTCCTTTGGAGACCTAGCAACAAAAGAACTGACCTAAGTTTGTTGGATCTGGTCTAAGAGTTTGTGACAGGTCGGTTGAATGTCCACCTATGTGATGACCGACTTGATTATCGCTTTCTATTGCGTCGAAAATATCTATAGGACAAACTGGCAGAGTTGTAAACACGTCTGTACCGCTGCCTAATTCAGAGGTCACCGCTGTGAGCTATGAGTGCATCGTCGGCATCGTTGTCACTCGCCTGTATCTGAGATGGTTGCTGGCTCGGAATTCGAATACTCGAACGCCAACTCCAAAGCACACCAATCTGAGGTATCTAAATCTCGTCAAATCAGTTTCGGCTGGCGAATCCAGTTCAGCACAACCCATCGACCCTGCATTATCTTTTACGGTCCAGAGCCTCAGTATCAGTTCAACCTCAGAGAACACAGAGCGGGTATGGCGGATACCCTTCACTGACATCAACACTGCTAAGCAACCAAGCGTAGTTGAGGCAAACGCAAACAAACAACAAATATCTTGTAAGAAATCAAAAGTCAACTTCACCTTTGGACTGCTGGCTACATCTTTTGATAAAGCGCTGGCACCATTTGCCGCCGACAGTCGGTGGAGGCGAATCGCCAATGTGGTCGCGTTGAAGGATTTGATTCGCAATTTGTTTGATGCTATGGTGGTCAAGTTGAGGGTTCCTGGAGAGTATCTCACTCTCTTGCAGTTCGGTGAGCTTTTTGCCAGCTGGCTTGCGAGTGCTCCGTGAAGGTTTGCCAAGATAACGCATCCGAAGGCGATCGTAGGGGTGTCTACCACCCCTGGCAGTCGACCACTTGTTTTTCACTCCAGCCGAACAACTTTTCTAACCGCGTTCTCTCGGCGCATGTTTGTGGTGCGACAATCCTGACGTCGTCAGTCAATTCAGAGTGCCCGAATAGTCGGAAGAGAATACGTGCGCGGAGCCAGAAATCGTTAAAATATGGTGTTTCTATCAATTACAGAGCTCGGTCACGCTTCACTTGCGACCAACATCTACAGCGACACAATAATGTGACCACTAGCAGGCTAACAGGCTGATTACCACCAAAGTAATCGCGAGTATCGGGATATCTGTCTCATATGACTTACTTTACGTAATAAGGTAACCTTGAATTCATCAGAACTCGTCGTACACGCTGATTGACTAGTTGCCTATGACTATCTATATTGGCTGATTGGGAATCTGAGACGGCATGGTTCTTATGTCCATCCAGATGGATGACACAGCTCCTCTTGGATAGTTGTAACAACACAAGCCTTGCTAGGCTACCACTTGGAGGGCTGAACCGCTCAAAGGCGTAGTCATAACACTATATGTACTTCATAGAAAACTGAATTCCGGCAAGGTGCAGGTAAGAATATCACCAGCCTCGCCAACTAGCGCTTTGTAGATTGGAACATATCAATACTTAGTAACTGTCTGTGTATCTAAATATTCCATCTGAAATGCTTTCGTTATCTCCATGACTTATCACTCAGTACTTTGACGGCCAATGCAATAGGCGGACCAGATGCTCTACCACAGGGTGTTCAAGTAAGGCTTGATAAAGACAGAGGGTTAGATGCATAACTTGTCCTAGAACTCGTTCTTAGGTCTGTATAGGGAAAGCAGCCTGATCATTAGGGATAAAATGGATCAACTATGCATAAACTGCAAATTTCAAAGAGATCTAAATCAAGATGTTAAGTAGTAAGTTCAAAGACAATATATAGTCTCTGAGAACGTTTCAACTCTTATTCTAAGTATATATTTTACCCTTAACATTATAAATATGTTTAATATATTTCTTTTCTTAATATTTATTTACTTTACTAATCAGACTTAAATCATACACTAAGGATATATGAAACCTCTCTTTTATTATTACCAGATGTTAAAATACCTTGTTATAACTAATAAAACGGCTATATATAAACCATTATAAATCACAATATTCAAAGGCACAGGCAGTTTACTGGATTCCGAGCGACTCTCTATTTTATTCAACATTGTCGCAAAATTTCAGCTATGTGCATTGAGAACTATTTACATTGAAGCGATCTACTAAGCACGATATCATACTGAACGCACTGCAGGCAGTTTAGCTGACAGTCAGACTGTAGGCACTGGTAGTGAAGACACAGTTGGACCCTGCAACAGTTAGCTTCTGGAGAATCACACACCAGATACAAACTTACCAGTGAAAGGCTCAGTGCCGGCCTGGAAGCTGGTGGCAACGTAGCTGCTGGGCACGCCCTGGTTCTTGGTGAGATATGTCAAGAAGGGGAGAAGGTCGGCATCAAAGTTGCCCTGGTTGCTGGGAGCGATGAAAGAGTAGACAGTAACGTCGCCGTTGGGACCGCGGAAGAGCTTCCAGTTGAGACCGTTGATGTTGACGGTAGCAATGGGCTTGTCGCCGCTGTCGGAGATGGGACCAGCACCGCCGTAGGCGCCAACCCAGATCATGATCTCGTACTTGTTGGCGGCGCCCACTGAAGGAGCGAGCCAGAGATCGTAGGCGACATCCGAGACCATGTTGGAGCCGGTGTATCTCCAGGTCCACTTTGTCTTGACGGACTTGATGTCCGAGACCTTCTTGTTGATGTTCTCCCGAGCAATGTTGGAGTACGACTTGACGTTCCAGGGACCGCCGGCCCAGCTCCAGGAGGTAGACCAGGAGAAGGAACCGCCGCTGAAGGAGTTGAAGGTGGTACACTGAGATCCAGAGGTGGCATCCTTCTTGCCCCAGTTGTTGTGGTAGACGGTGTATCCTCCAGTCTGGAGAGAGCCAAAGGCGTCACACCATGTCGTGGCACGCTTGTCGAGAGTCTTTGAGGGCGTGGTAGGAGTAGCCGTTGCCACAGAGGCAAGGAAAGCCGTAGCGATGCCGAAGAACTTCATGGTGATGGGATGGATTCGAAACTACAAGGCTGAATGAGGGGACCAGAACAGAGAGTTGTAAACATCTTGGCAGGCATGTTTATATAGGTTCTCATTCTCCGTCCAAAAGGACTACTTATCCGTGCCCCGGAGATTGGTCTGTGGGTATAACCTGAAACGCTTTAATGGTCAGTCCATCAAATGCCGACAACCGGCCACGATAGTAGAATTCCACCAATGGCGGCTAAAGACGCTGGACGCTACTGATTCTCCCAGCAATAGAATGCCGGCTGAACTTGTCCTCGTGTTGTGGAAATTGACCTATGAGACCATGTTTCGCCTGCAGGGTGATTGAATTGGACCGTGGTTCGTCTAAATCGAGCTAAACACGGAGCAACTGGTGTGTTTCTGGAAGTGGTAGTCGGATATATCTTCCGTTGGCTATTTTAGTCCAAGTGCCTGGGCATTGTGGATGTCGTGTAATATAGAGTTCAGTTGTGTTTCGCTCCGAACCTTGTAATTAGATAATAAATTCTAGGCCACGGATGTTTTACTCTTTGTGGCATTGAAACATTTGCTTACCTGAAGCTCAGAAGCTACTGTCTAACGATCGAGGTTACCTCCCAGGCAGAGGTTCACCTGCGAAAGTAGCTAGAATGGATATCCAATATCCTTCCTATTGAAAATATGGTTTCGTAACAATAAAAAGAAGACATTTCTAGAATACATCAGTGGGTGGTAAATCACGCCCGTGCACGTGTATAAGCTTATTTGTGCCTATAACCTTAACCGTAAATTCTAACTATGGTCAACTAAATCTACATTCTGGGGACATAGCTTTGACGCCCATCTTGCCAGATCCGATAATGTCTATCAGAGAACCACCATTCTACAGTTCCCCTCCAGACCACCTCAAATCACATATCAACCTCACTACCTTCCAAGCTCTTTAGGTCCTTATTAATACTTGAAGTACAAGCTCTTACTATCCGAGGCCCTTGTCCAATAATCATCTTGGAACCAAGGTAAAAGCTTTTCGAGGGCGTCACTGCAAACGCGGGATTAAGGGAATCCAAACGAACTTGTCCAAGACACGCCTTGTTCCCATCCGCATAATGAAGCAATAGACCCAGGATCTCAGACTTGTCTCCAGACGGCCGACGACATATATTGATCTCAGTAACGTTATCAACAGAAGCTGATGAACAGTAAAAGCTGACATGCGATACTACACTGGGGATTGAGGATAACGGCTGTGGCAATTTCAAGGGCTGAGGGGGACCTGGAGGTGGCTTAAAGTCGAAAGCGAAGTTCTAATACCAAGTGGATATGAGTCGAAATAAATATTGCTAGGGTTACCGTTGGGCGTATCCAAGAGGTAACAGGGACATTGAGACAGGCGTGGTGTCGGGGCGGCCCTAAGAAGCACAGAGCGTTTGTTCGTCACAAATGCCAGGGCCAAGTTGCGGCTGTCCTTGAAGTCAAGATATCCTCGCATCCAAACCTCCATAATACATTCTCCCTGCTGGGATGGATGATGGCAACGCTGGAGGTGCGGGGGGGCGAATCCAAGAGCTCTTTGATTTCGCGAATTTTCAATCGCGTTCCGTACCGAACCCAAGGTTGCTGCATGATTCCATCGAATTCCTCATCGAGGTTGATTTCGCTGATCTTCTGGCCCTGACCATCAAACAGGCCACCCTTGTCAGTTAGATATACAATCTTCAGGGGCTCTAGAGCTCGAGCAAGCTCAGAAACAGCAACATCGGCGTTGATGTTAAGAAGATGACCACCCTTGGTTTCCGCCATAGAGGTAAGAATGGGAATGTATCCAGCATCAATGGACTGCTTGATGGCTTCTGTGTTAACCTTAGTAACCTTACCGACGTATTGCCACTTGTCCTTATCAAGATATTCAGCCTGGAAGACGCCTTGGAGGGTTCGAGTAGTTACGTCAAGTTCATCGAGACGCGCAACTAGCTTTTGGTTTTCCTGGAGGAACAATTTCCGGACAATACCCAGCGTTTTCGCATCAGTAACCCTGATACCCCCTCAAACTGTGGTTCCACGCCGGCGAGCACCAGTCCGGAGGGCGACAGTGGCGGAGAGCATCTTTCTGGATGCTGCGGCCCAATTGAGGGGCAGCGATGTGTGTGTCGATGGGGGAGTTTGAACGAAGGAGGGTGAAGAGGATGACTCTGTCGAGGACTTACACGTTGTTGCAGTGAGTGACGTGGGGCCGCCGATGAGCCCTGAGTCAGAGCCAACACATGAATGACAAACACCAGCAACTTTATATCAAGCAGAGAGTGGTCAAAATTGATTGGAATCACTCTACTTAACGGGTTCTCATCAAAACATAGGCGCAATCTTAGGTATGACATCGAGAAACTAGTGGAGGCCAGCTCCTAAAGAGAGTTGCAGCGAGCAACCATAACACCTGAGACCCAACCACCCACAGTGACAGCCAAATCCTTCGGGATGGGTCCTCTCACCGTCATCCGAATCATCATCGCTAAACCATTCGTGCTGGTAAATTTCTCGCTCGCTGATGGGAAAGCCATCCATCTCTCGCATCCACATGAAGACACTCCGCGTCGCCAGCTCTGAAATGTCCCTATCTGGGTCCAAACGGGAGTAGTCAACTGGAATAGCAGCCGTCGATGCACTTGATGTTGGTGGAGGGCGAAATATTGTGGCCAAGCTCGCTGCCTCCTGTACTTCTTTCCTCCCTCCGATACAACTCCAGGTGATTTTCGAAAACTTTAGCCCATGTCCGCCTGGGCATGTCCTGTGAAGTCGCACTTCAAGACCTAGGTCGTTGATTGCCGTTGAACCCGGCAGCGGATACGGATAAATCGGTGGGAATCTGTACTTGGACATTCCCTGGGTAAGGAATGCCAATGTCAGCTAACATCAGCCAACGTCAGCCAACATATCCGGTGTCATCGCTATGTTATATCTTCAACCCCACTCAATCTCCTCTCAGTCCAGAGGTTTGTCCCCCTTCTATCTCTCATCGATTCTTAACAACGCAAAACATCATGTCTTCAGCAGACAGCGCAGCCAAGACCGAGACCAAGACCAATGTGTCGCAGCCGCAGATTCTCCCAGAAGATCTCTCCCCCGCCCGTAAGCAGGCCCAGCGCGACTTTTCCGCCATTTCACTCCGTCTGCCTATGGATCCCCTTGGGGTATGCTGCATTGGCAAAGACGGCGTGATGCGCTCCGTGACAGCCAATCGCCAAGTCCTGGATGCCGTACCGCTCGAACCTCGACTTGCCAAGGCATTTCTCGACAGGCTGGACTATGACCAAGAGATGGAGGCCGAGTTCCGTGGCGTCGACGGTACCAAGGCGCCGCAGGAGCAGTGGCTCAAACCGCCACATGGAATACTTCCGCCGCCACTCTCTAAAGAGCAGCTGGAGGAGGCCATCGCGTTTATCGAAGAGAAGGGGATGAGCCTTGACGTGGTTCCTGGGGTTGAAGGAGAGATGGAAGGGACAGGGGATGAGATCATATGTCCTGTGGTTGTGAGGTCGGATTATGATATAATCTCAAAGGACGAGAAAGGAGGAGATGGCCGCACAATTTGAAGCGCAGCAAGCATATATGGATGGGAGTAATCGCTTCTCTTTTCTTTTACTGGCTATACAGATGATTGTTTTTTTTTATTTTCTTTTTAAATCGAAGACTTGAACACTTCAGCATGCCATGTCAGTGTCATTGTGACCGTTGCTACTTGACAAAAGTTTTGGACTGCCGTGCTGTGTTGTTGTTTGAAATTGTAGTTACTTCCGTACGTTATGAAAGAAGGGTGAAAAAAGAGTATCATACGTTTTCATAGACCACGCTTTCGTCTCGTGGCTTGCCAGTATCGAGGTATTTAGAGTTATGGAGCCAGAACCAACTGATTTGGACGAAACAGCGAATGGGGAACCTGACCAGGATTCGAAAACATAAACAAGCAAATAAATGAATAGAAATGGGAGAGAGATAATTGGATATTTTTGCATGTCGTGAGGGGTGGCTGTGAGTGGCTTGTGTTGAGACGACTCCGCCATTGGTTGTATATGGCGAGCTGAAAAGGAGCTATCAAACATATTCGCTGCGATGCTCTCAGCTGCTGGCTACAAACTGGCTGGCTGGCTGGCTGGGCGGGCAACCAGGGAATTTAGTCCCTTTTACATGCTATACAATCAGGAAGAGCTGACAGTGTAGGAATGCACTACAAGGTCGCCCAGGTGACATGAGATATCTCTACACTATATAGAAGGAGACTAAATGCAAGCTTGTACTACAGCAGCTGAGGCCTTCTCATCATTTTATCTTACAAAGAACAACACCAAGACTAGTCCACCACCCAAAAGCTAACTATGCCGAGTAACACCGAACTTTCAAACAGAGCCAGCAGTCTGGTGTCTGACATTCAATCAATCACTTGGCAGTAAGCGGTGTTGGGCTTTCCTCTGTTAGCAATAGAATGCTAATACCTCAAATACAACAGAGCCAAACAGCACATCCACGACTACCACGGACTTGCTACTGAGACTTATAGAAACTTGCAAAGGTTTTTACAATCTCAGGGCGTGAACTCTGTGGATGAATGGCTGGCAAGGGCTCAAAGGGAGCTCACCCCAGATGAAGCCGCGGAGGTGCAAAAGGTCTGTGTTGTGAGCAATTAATCAAGATTTATATTAACAGGCGATTGAGGCTATTTAAGATCCCCAACCACTACAGGGTATAGTTGCTCTGACTGAGCCAGCCGAGATTGCCAAATTCATAGCAGGATGGTATATCGGTATTCAAACAACTGTCACCTCCTGAGCCACCAGTCTTGCTGAAGCTGCCTCCTTCATTGAGGGGAATGAGGTGACAGCTATGGCAGTGGCTGCGTGCACTGAAGTCAATATGATCGCCGCCAACGAAGTCGCCTTTGCTGCAGAGATGGCTGCAATGGCAGCAGCTGAAGCTGCCAGTGTCTGGAATCCTGTAATGCGAGAATCCGGCTTAGATAGAGTCTTTGCTAACTTCTACAGTTTCTTATCGCTGCCGGGGGTGCGGTTCTTGCCGGCACTTATGCGTGGCAGAAGCACAAGGAAAGCCAAGACGCAGAGAAACCCCGGCATATGATTTCTGAACTTGGCACGGCACGCCTCTACGCTCTGGTGTCGGAGCAGAGTATCCTGAGACAGACAGACCAAAAGGCAAGTCAAGATTTGCATCAAATTCACACATAAACTGACATTTGGAAAGAGCCTTTTATATAACTTGAAGACTGAGTTGAAAGCATCTGGAGCAAATGGAGTTGCCGACTTCTTCAAAAACCGTGCGTTGCAAATCGCTAAAGATGCGGCTACGGCTGTTGATGTCAGGGCATGCCACGAGCAACTTCGTGAGCAAGACCAAAGGAATTATGCAATGACTGAGGTGGATCCGTCATTTGATGACATGGTTCGCCGTCACGAAGAAAAGTTGCATGGAATTACCCCAAAGTCTTGAGTTGGAAGTTGACTTTCAGGCTTTTTGGTAAGGCGTAGGGGCTCATATACATAGGGATCAATATGAAAGCAGTAAGGACTGTGATTATTGTACCTGGTTACTATCTCGTAATACCTGTTACAAACAACACATCGAAAGCATTCTCAAGTTAGATCCTGCCTTGCATACATCTAAAGATCGTGACGTTGACTGGTTTTCAAAAGCCAGCATGCTAAAGGGATTGCCAAAGAATCCGTTTAGCAGTGTGACCAATGGCCGGACCTGCAGTTGGGGGCTATCAGAAGTAAGTGTCTTCTTTGAAAAGTATAGACTAGGGATTGAGCACTTACTGCATCTGTTGAAGCAGCTGGGAGTTCTCGGTCCCATAGCACATCCAGTAGTGCAAACAGCGATGCAAAGGTGGAAGCCATCGCAGTCATCTCGTGGTTCGAGATGCTCGGCAGATCGAGCTTTGACAGCATCGTCCTCTCTGTAGTTGACAGAGTCGTTCCAGATCTTCTTGATAAAAGGGTCTGAAGTGTCGACAAGGCCGTCAAAGGTGGACAGAGAAATACTCTCGCACGACTTAGGGGCAGCCATGGCTAGGGTGAAGAGGTTGGCATAGTAGAAGAACTTCATGGTTTCGAGTAGTGTTGGGTAATGATAAGTTTGTAGTGTTCAGTACTTGTGTTGAGGTTGTGGCTTGGGAAGAAGATGGCCTTGACCGAGACTTGGTAGCTCTCTTATACTTCCTTATCGTCTTACTTCGCCCCCAACTTGGGAAACTGTTGCCAATGCTGACTATGCCTTGGTTCTGTATGAATCGTCTCATGATAGACCGTAGAGTACGAGGATCATAACCCTTCTTGTACATTGTGTAGCTTAACCAGATGCTATATCAAGAAAAGTCCTGTACTCTAGTTGATGACTGTCAGATTAGAGCCTCTTTTCACGACTTATTGGGCAGTGATAACCATCAAGACGGCAGTGCACCATGTCTTGTAGCGGGTCAACATTTACTTGGCGTATAATACCAGCCAGGCATTTGGCATAATCTTACCAGATGATTTCTCCTTTGCCTCTCTCTGGCATGAGAATGCGAGTAACCTTGTTCATTGCTGAGTAGTTCTGGGCCCATGATTGATTTGTTTCCAACAGAGTCCAGGGCATAGACATGGTATACCACAGAAGTACAGAATAACAGGAGTATACGCTGTCTCGGCTATGCGGGCTTGTTCTTGATAACTATCCATACTGCAATACATACAAAGCTTGGCTGGGCATAAGCCATGCTGTAAATCGGCGAATCACACGACGTACTGACTGACTTGGGCCGAGCAAAAGCAATTTCTCGAACGACTACCCCCAGCCCTACGAGTCTACGATGCGGGGAAGGACAAGTACGTAGTCGATGGGTTGTGATTAATTATGAGAGTTTACTCCAAACGTTCCGGAGTGTCAGCAACACTACGTGCGCCAACCTCCAAGAGTTGTCTTACCTGCGTGTAGTTGATATTAGCCCAAAGATCGACGGCCCGGACAGACGGCATACAACTCGGATCTATACCGAATGGGGAATGTCAGAACAATGCAGCAGCTTGGCTGGGAGCTTCAATACCAGGTGAAACAACGGAATCAGTGGTTTTAGACAAGACCAGAGATCAACCTTGACTTGGCCGCAGCCGCCCCCACGAGGGGATCACGGCGAAAGAAGCCTCGCTAATGATTGAGTTGTCAGTTGTATATAACCAATCGGTCTTCGTCCCACTCCGGCAACTGCTCTGCCAAGACAAGACCCTTGTTATCTAGTCAATCGCGACGGCCCGATCCCTACCTCCGTCGGAGTACAGGCCGTTGGCTTGAATAGAAAATGGCTTATTTATAACTGAAGCCCTCAAATGTCTTATCTCTCCTAGTATAAGAAGCTCTCCTTAGAAGGGAACGATTAACAGAAGAACTGAGCTGATGTTTGAACCCAATAGCATCTGGCTATCTATGCCTCCATCTGAGTAGGCCAAAGGTTGCGGAACTCGCTGACAGGCCTCGATAGTTTTACTGTACAGCTAAATTGACCCCGTAAGCCAAGAATAAGCAAGGTGAGGGAGGTTCCCAATCAGGTACAATGCGCGACGCTTTTCGTATTGGCATGCCGGCAACCCGTCAGAAGTACAGCCGCAGGGGTTGGTCTGGCTTCGATGGATGATCAGGCTCGTCTAAAACATCTAGCAAAGACTCTCCAGATTGTGAACCCGGTTTTAGGGGCTTCGTGTTATTTCAAGAGCCAAACCTTGGCCTGGGAACCGCACAAGAGCTAGAATCGTAGTAAACTAGGCTCTCAGTCACAGCTGGAACTCATTCTTGTCTGAGTTGGCAACAACTTAGACAAAAGTGCTTGCTTAATACATGCTCCCCAGCCCCCAAGAGTCCTTCGCTAACTGGTGAATCCCCCCTGGCTGCAGCTTGTTGGCGTGGATTGGAGCGGATCTGTGTATGAACCCCAGATTGAAGCCCAAGACACTTGGCGCCCCACGAGTCTTGGAGAACAACAACCTCTCTATTGTCCGGAGCTGTAGCGATTGTTCGAGTGTGTGTACAAAGAGCCGGGGGTGCTTGGTTAGAGCCATCTTCGGTTGGTAAGTATCGCGGCTTGTGCAATGAGAGACCAACCATCGCTCCCAGGCCATCAAGCGGTCGATGGTTAGCTTGGAGGTGTTGCTTTTCAGACGGATCTGAACCGGTTCTGAGAACAATCACCCTAGCAATCCAAGATACCAGAGGGTCTTCATGGCAGGGACTGTGTAGCCAGACGGCAAGCTAATGTAGATGGCGACACGCGTGAGGCCACGTTGTTCTCATCATTTATCGAGCAAGCCGCCATTCGTCTACTGGAGATGATCAAAGTTGACAAGGATCTTGATGAGCTAATTGCTGTCGATTCGATGATGCCAAAGAGGGCAGAAGCTGTATTCTGGGATAGAAGTAACGCGCCTGTGTGATAAGAGTCTGTTAGTACGTCGTCCAAAAGTTCAAAAGTTCCCTAAATCGACCTTGTACTTGTAGTTTAGAAATGGATGACAAAACAGGTAATGCGTTTTATCTGTGAGAGTACAAAGGCCTGTTAGTATTGGGGCGCAGGTTGACAGCAGCAGACTTCACTATGGACGTCTCACGAAAGTTCAGGAGCTTTTCAGAAAGAGAACGAACAAAGATGGCCTTCAAGGGCACAGAGTCTTCAGCTATCGTATCAAAACACTTTATAGAGCCCGTACATGACCCTGTATTGCGTTCCAGTTTGTCCAATCCATAGCTAGCTCAGACCCGGGTCCTTTGTCCATCGCTCGTTACTTTCTGCATGAGTTAAACAATTAGTACTGGTAACTATTGACCGAAGGTGAAGACTCACAGCCATAACTCATTTCAGCTCGCATATGCAGTCCAAAATGGTCTTGCCGCAACAGAAGTTACGACTTCTTTTGGCGGAACCAAGGCCGTGGCTTCAAGACATCAGATCTGTGTTCTAGTCGACAGCACTGAGCAGCAAACACCAAACGTCAGCCCTGAACATCACATCAACACTTCGTACTCACATAAGCTTAGGGTCCTGAGTGGCACCTTGCATCTGGATATCCGACGCCTCGTGCGCATCCCCGTCCTTGGGCTTAGGCTGATCAGCCGCTGCAGTTTGATCGTCTTCGGCCTTGGTGGTTGCATCGATGTTGCTTGAATCATCGTCAACAGACGCTAAATCCAAAAGGTCACCCTCCTGCTGTCCTGAGACGGTGCGGTTGTGCTGGAGGATACTCCAGTCCATGGGACTGGAAACTGTCTCAGCTCCAATAGGCGCAACAGAGACGATAACGCTCAGCTTCTTGCCGGGCATCATTTGGTAGATATCCGCGAGACTCTGTGCGTTGTCAACGGTAGCGGCCCACGTGGTCTCGAGGCCGGGAACTTTGGCGATGACATTGTCTTGTCGACCGCCTCCCTGGCTGTTGTTGACTACCTTGAGGCCGGGAGAGCCTTTCTGAGAGATGGTGTCGACACTCTTCAGAGCCACGCTTTCGACTAGAGTGATGCCTGGCGAAGGTTTGGCCCGCGGATAAGGGCGAATACCTTTTGGGAAATGCTTCTTGTGGTGGTTCATAGTCTTGTTGTTGGTGATCAAGATGTAGATGAGGAGGAGGAAGTGGAAGTGGAAGTGGAAGTAGATGTAAAGAGAGAAAGCTGTTTGCCTACCACGGTTGGAGTCGAGGTCGAGAGGTGGAACGTGTGCGTGCTCGTTTAGTCAATAATACTTAGGTACGCAGCCAGCAAGGTGAGAGACAAGGTGAGTCAGGATGAATAGCCGCCGAGTTGCCAGCAGCTGGCAGCCACACCGCACCTCGATATTTATTATGTAACGGGTAAACAATCCTAAGGCTTCTTTCTAGGGGGGTAAGAAGCCACAGAGCCCCCTTGACTCTCGCAACCAGTTAGACTAACCTGTTATCACTCGTCATAGATCACTCCAATGAACTCGCAGCCTTGTTCGTCAAGGAAAACTCGCCAAAATTATCGACCTCGCGGATGAACAAGGAGCAGCAATCACAGCGACAGAGAGACCCTGGACATCAATACGCAACAAAAGTGATTTTACCCCAGTCATTTCAGCTGTTGTATTATAAGTTCGCAATGTCATGTGCCTCAAACCGCAGCTCAACATGTTCTTGCACACTGGCCCAGCATCTAAGTGTTGTCTGCGGGCCACATACATGTTACTGTATTTCCTTCCATTGTTCTACAATCCTCCTGCATTGCAGAACGCTATCACCACATACAATGATCACTGCGCTAGCTCCCCGTTGATGTCAGAGTGACGGACTCATATATGTGCGAAGCACCAGTTGCTCTTCTCCCTTGGACGTGATTCTGGGGGCTCCGGAGGCATTGCAACGACAAGGCTTGTGGACTCCGAACAGCAGGATTCCTCGCTTCGTGGACTTTTTTGACAGTCTTGTTCAATAAGGGCGATGAAATGGATGTTCTACGTGTTCACTGGGTGGTCTCTCTGCTTTCTTCTGTCTTTGTAGTCCTGTTCAATACTTTCGGAGAAGACAGAGGCTTGGACCAAGCTTGGCGAAACACATCGGGCCAGCTTACTGATGGTGTCACACGATCAAGAGGGGCGACCAGAGTGATGATTTCTTTGCTTCTGGCACCATCTTGTAGCTGCAGGCTCAGGTTCTATGCCTGGTCCAAATAAGTAGCCCAGGTGTTGCGTAGACAAGAACAGATGCCATGGCGTTTCTATACCAATAGCTTCCACTTCAGGGTGCGTTGTAAGCAGTATAGCTTCTTCCTAGACACCTAGGGGGGCTGGGCTGACCTAGTTAACCGTCAGACATAGTGTTGTTCAGACCCAGGGACTCTGAAAGCGTTATCTCATAGACCGTTGCTCACATTTCTAGGTACCAAAGAGTAAGTGTCGTCCCCAAGATCTGTTCTCATGTTATTCATTCCTGTGCTCTGAACCGAGAGATGACTGGGACTCTCGGAGGCTCTGATGTTTGGCTCTACCTCAATCCGCGCAAGGATGCCAACAACTGAGATGTCGGAAAGGTAGCCCGGTTGTTCCAACGATCCGGTCGGCGAAGGGCGTATCTGTGCGTGGTTCTTTACTTTCAAGACTTATCGTTCTCTTGGATGATGCTAGTGAAATGGCCATGCCTCCGTATTTGTTGGAAACAATCGCTTGTGCTGCCTCTTTGCCCTTGCTACCATCCTCTCTCCGGACCATTGTTCGTCCTTCGCTCGTCCTGTCCTTGGCTACAGAACAGCCCGTCGTTGAAGAGCGCTGTGCTCAATGGCAGTTGGCTATCTTGGTGGAAGGTCTTCATCCTGGAGATAAATGAGTCAATTGCAGGCATCCAAGGGGTGCGGATTGTAGTCACCTGTCACGATCTTGAAACTGGCATTCATCTATTGCAGAAGATGCTTGCCCGAGGTCCCACAGTAAGGCTCGGCTCTCGTACATCTTTGTCTGATCCTCCATCATGGCGAGGGCGTTAGTACCACATAGGCAGCTGGCTGTAAGCGTCTTGCCTCTCATTGATCACCACGAGTGAGCCGCTGGAGGGAGGGTACAAGGCAGTCTCTTCCACCCAAACTGGCCGAGGTGCTAAAGTGAACGAAAGCTCGGGACCATATGATAGATGAATTGAGTCACCTATGTTCGTTCTTTGTCATTTATCAAGACCCAAGTTTTTGACATACCGCTTCCACTTGCCATGACGGGACGTTGACGCTTGCTCGTCCTTGATCTTTTTCCCCTAGTAGTTCTCGTCAGCTTCTTGGTGTTGAGTCTTTGCATTGCAGTACGAGTTGTTGAGCAAGCAATCCACCAGACGGGCGGAGCTACGTTCTCTGATACTATTCAGTGCTGAGAACTCCAAAGGCTGGAGTCTATTGGCTTGTTCCTCCTTGTTGGTTTAAGGAATAGTACCATAGGTGGTCCTTGGGTCACACCTATTCTTGGTGCACCTACACCTTGGTCTATTGTACGCTCAGTCCAGTACTATTCTTGACCTTAGAATCACCCCTCTCTCTTAGTTGGACACCTGCAGTATTGTCGCGAGAGGACACGACCCGTTGATTATCTTGACCACGAGGTGGAAGGGTTTTGTGTTTGGGCCTCTCACGAGCTTGATGAGAGCGATATTCTTTGCGCCTATTTGTAATACTAATGCCGCACCACCGCCACGTCCACGGTTTCAGCCGGAGGGTTGAGTTCAAGAGTTGGAGCTGCAAGCCCCTGAGGCTGAGACTGTCCTGGATCGTTTGAGTATCAAGGAGGAAGAGGAGAAGGCGCAATGTGCTAGCGGTATACCGGCCATCGAACGCTTGAGGGCCGTTGTTTTGCGTGATTCTAAGCGTCATGGTAGGCCGCTGGAGCAGGAGCATGTAGAGGACACGGATGCAAGAACCCCATCCTTGGGCTTGGGTTTGAGGTCGAGGATAAAGTGACTGTCATATCCTGAAGAACCACAGTGATTGTAATCTGTACAGGGCATGTGATGGGTGGAGGATGACCCGGATACTCCCCAGTGAAGTCAAGCTGGCGTTGATGATGGCGTCTTCGGCCTCGGGGACGACGCGCATTTGCGCCATCAGCACCACCAAAACGATGTCTCTTGGCCATTTTCGCGATGCTTGTTGCTTTTTCTCTTGTAGCTGTAGTGGTCGGTTGTGTTGGTGATGATGAAGAAAACAGAGTCGAAAGCGGGGGGGAAGAAAGGAGGGGGCAGTTCCAACTCCGACTGGCAGTAGCAGCAACACGATAGGTAGCGACAGCTGGAAATTTAGCGGTGCCTCTCAACTCTTCTTTTCTCATCATTTATTCCATCACTCTATTCTACTTCTTACATCTTCCATCGCCATGCTGGACACTAGGCCGACGACAAACCAGGCAATAGCGACAAGACATGCCACCGTATTTCATCAATTCTGCAGAGAGCCTTTTCCTGGTCACTATGCACCCACGGCTCAAAGACGACGCTACAGCTTCTTCTTCATCCAAGCTTTCACCAAAGAAAAAGGACTTAGATTGCTTTGGCAAGGCATGGACTGCTTAGCCCGAGTTGAGGCGACAGAGAGGATTGCTTCAACCCCCGGAACGAGGATGTACTGCTGCGAATCCATGTTCGAGTGGTATGTTGATTTCTTGATCTAGGAGCACTTCTCTAAGTGATACGGCTCTTCATTTGGCTTTTGGCTTCCTGCTAACTGGTGGTTATTTACTTCTTCAGTGAAAAAATACCCAGGAGGGCCTCCAAGCCCATTCCAGACTCCCCCAGCTTTCAATCCACGTGAGACGTTCTCAAGCTCGTTTGAATATCTGATGAAGGTCCGCGAAGAAGGCGGTACTCTCGGAAATCTCTACTATGTTTTCCTATCATCGAAACCTTGGGAACTCGCCTTCAAATGGAAGAGAAGACTCACTTATTGCCTGCCAGACTCAGGTAGACAGAAGAAGCGCGCAAGTACCCAATTCCCTTAAGCCTAAGGCGATACAGTATTTCTAATACCTTCAAATTTGACCAACGGGCCAGGGTCGACACGACGAAGTGATAAACTAGGATCTGGGGAACAATTTCCGTGTTGACAGAGAGCAAGACAGACTGACTAGTCGAGGACTCTGGAGGCTTTGAATGAGAGCAATATCGATGCCAGGAGCTGGATACGTGACTTGGGGATCGGAGTTGCGATGGGAAGCCATTACAATGAAGTCTGTTCAGATGTATTTGGTATGGCATGTCCAGCGTTAGTATTATTGAACAGCGTTGCAAGGTATAATATGACGATGATATCCAAGCCGGGATTTCTTCCGTTCAATCTAAGGTCTCTATGATGGGCAACAGTGTTGGTCTCTCTGGACCCTCTCTGGCAAGTATCGCAAGGCCTTCTCGGACGTGAGCAGCACAACACATGGTAACTGCCCGTAGCTTCAGAATGGTGCTGTTTCCTTTTCATCGCTAACATCAATCCTCAATTTGGACCTCTCAATTGAATCCCCTTTATACGCGGATCTTTTGGGGCGACAAGTTGTCGCTTTGGCTAGAAGTGCCACAGTGACTACATAGACACTCGGCTTCAAATTTGTTCTCCCCGCGCCCACTATCTCTGCTTTCGCATCAGCAAGCGCAAATTAAAACCACGGAATCACGCGCGATGATAGAAAACACTTCGTACTTTTATGTGAGTCACGCCTTCATTGTTACCAGCGCACATCCTGACCAAGATCCAGGTCTGCCGCTAGATGAGGATCAGCCTCCTGACGAACACATGCCCAAACTCAAGAGAAGACCCAACCTCGATTCCGCGGGTCCAATCAAAGCAACCAGGTACCCCAACATTGAATCCCCTCTAGGCGATGAAGATAAGGCCATGTTCGCTTTGTTGCGGTCGACCTTTCTCGTCAACCCTGTGCCTGGGATTGTTCTGCGACAAATCCCCATCGTCGACCTTGACCGGTAGGCTTCACTCTACCTATATCACTATAATATCGGCCTTATATACTACGTACTGTTATTACAGTTTCCACGGCTATATTACCATTCTGTATTGTCGAAGGCTCCGAACTTCTAACTGTTCTTCAGTGTTGCATTTCTTCTCGACTTGATGAAGCGCTTGATCTTGGTCTAGGCATGGATTGCAGTTCCGCGTCCTTAGCGTCTTGTCATTTATTGTCAAGATGCCAATAAGAGCTATTTAGTCCTGAAGGGACAAAGGGGGACGTAGGAGGCCGTGTCATGCCTTCGGGAGAGGATAGTCTTGCCATTAGGTTGCATGAAACCCACGCAATATCAGCAACAATCGAGCAAGTAAATTTACAAAAGATGTAGGTTTTCCTTGAAGATTAACAATACCAATCGTTTCCCTTTACTACCGTGGATCCAAGCCTTAAATGCGAGTAAGAATTGCCGAGACGAGAATTTCGCCATCAAAGTCAACGTCATAACGCATTATCTCTGATACATCACAAGTCTATTCACTTCTGGCTCCTCATACGTCAAGATCAACCGGCAGTTGCTATTCGGACCACTGTTTTAGTCACCGAATATATCGTTTACAAACACTCTAACCACCTGAGACTATCACTGAATCCGAAAACAGTATCTGCACCTCAATCACATCAAAAGCCCAGTCAGCCACCTTCCCGATTAACCTTCGCTTAAGCAGGGATATATACAGATCCAGCCATTGCAACGTAGATCGAGTCGTGAATAGCCCACTTGGGAGCATGAATAAAACCGGCTTGCAACATATCACGCAGTACTGGTATTACAAAGCTGACGCACAGGCTTTTGTGGAGGGCGCCTCTCCCGCCCAAGCTGAGACAAACTCTATTTGACCTTAGCTCTTGGCGTAGATCCTTAACTGGAATAGTTTTCATCCCGTTATCAGTCATGTATAGCCTCGTGCCGATTGGTCTGTCATATCTGGACCCTTGTATGGCTCGTCTTCAAGGCTCTGCGGGATACCGGCAGTCCCCTTTATGCCCCAGTTATTACCGCAGCATGCGACGAACTACATACCTGGTTTTGTCCAATTTCAAGACTAGATGGTGCAGGATCTCAATGTGGATATTGTCAGAAAAGACAAAGCCACGTTGACAATACAGGGATCATGGCTGGGGTCCAGCTTGATAAGGTCTGCAATGGCGCTATACACATGGTCTCGAATGCAACATTGAAAACCGCACGAGTCAGTTGACGTTGGAGCGTCCCAATGAAGACACTCGAGATGACACACGGCCACTCGAGGACAAGACGGCAATACCGACAACACCTAGTACGAGCCGGTCATCTCCTTGAGCTTTGACATCAATAACCTCACTATTTTCAAAAGAACCAATGCCCATAACAAAACCGGACATGTCGTCATCTGCACCACAAACTAAGAATAACCGAAACTCTAAAGAACCCAAGATTCGCAACCCGAGCAAAGGCGAGGTCAAGGTATCCCCTGAGGACCCGCTCGTTTCGGCCGACTCCCCTGACAATATTCCCGTAGGGTTGTATATTATAATGGCATGCATTCTGCCGTAGTCTTAAGTTCCCATGTCTCCCTCCTCTCGAACTGACACCATCGTGCAAAGATGGAGGTTGACCCTTTGGTGATTGCCGTCTTTGGCCCACCGCCCAAGGGGATAGATCTCTCGGCTAACAGTGAGGCTAAGAATGCTGCTATTGTTCTTACCTTGTTGTTCATTTCTGCTCTATTCCTGGGTGGACGAATTGCAATTCGTAGACGGCAGGTTTATGGGTTGAGCCTCGATGACTATGCCATTATTGTGTCGTGGATATTTGTGGCCGCCACCGGTGCCATGGTGGTAGTTGGTAAGACTATACCGTCCATGTGACTGCAGACTGCTGACAATTCTAGTTGGACAGGCCGGCGCCGGAAAACATGTCTGGGCACTCACGGTAGATGAGCTCGTTGAAGTAACCAAGGTCAGTCAGTCCCATACACCTGGACCTTCTTGTACTAATGGATGTCGTCAGCTATCCTACGTGTACAGCTTCCTTTTCGCCATGGCCGTCTTCACAACCAAAGTATCGATCCTCCTCTTCTACCAACGAATATTCAGACGTGGCGGCCTCTCCTTCCAGCTCGCCTTCTGGTTCGGAACTATCCTCGTGGTGTCATATCCGGTGATCTTCCTGTTCACCATGATCTTCTGCTGTACGCCGTTACCTCATTACTGGACACAGTTCAAAGGGACCGAGGGAGCATGCATCGACGTTGGTCGTTTCTTCGTCATCTTGGCTATTATAAATCTTTTCACCAGCGTCATTCTACTGTTAATTCCGGTCCCCGAAGTGCTCAAACTCCAGATGAGTCGAGAGAAGAAGGGGGCCGTGTTCGGCATCTTGGCGCTTGGAGGCTTGTAAGTCAACGCGACTATGTCTCTTACCTGAATGATCACTAACACTCCTCAGAGTCTGCATTGCCAGTGCTGCACGCGTGTACTATCTACATGCCTTCTCCAAAGCGGCCGATTACACTTGGGCTATGGGTACAGTGGCTATATGGTCTTCAGTTGAGCCATCAATGGGCATCGTGTCAGCCTGTTTACCCAGCTTCAAGTCCTTCTTGAGATATATCCGTCGCAAAAGCGTTAGCAAGGGCAGGTCAAGTCTTCCCACAATCTCCAATGGGGTAAGAGGCAGTAGACTGAGATTTGACGATGAGATCGCCTTGAGGAGTCGGATAGTCGGAGGAGAAGGAAGTATGCATAGTGGACAGGGAAGTGAATCCGGGAGGCAGATATATGTGAAGACGGACGTTGAGCAGGTCATCACTGAGATTCCTGAGGCGTTCAGGCGAAGCAAATGAAGTCATACCAATTGAGCTTTTTACTATGTTCCATAGACTTGTGATTGCAGTGATTGGGAGTTTGCAGCTTCTTCGGCACAGGCACTTGGGGCCGGAATGGCTGGGAATTTGAGACTATACAGCACCAGCTCCTCGGCCCCGGTTTCAATTTAGCGTAGGATTACGCGGAGGATATCACTAGTAGCGAGTTTATAGTTGATGGTTACGAGCAGCAACTACCACTAGTTACTTGTTTTCTCGCCCTTGGACCTGGTGAGCGCAGGAGATGGAGGGATGATGCTTGTTTCGCAAAGCCAACACGGCCCGAGGCCCTTAGTCACTCGGAACTTGCCTTGCGATGGCAGAAAGACTTGTACGATGGAGTGTGAGTCTCGCTCCTCGCCTTTCCAGGCTTACGTTCCTCGGGGGCGCTGGGTATATTGGCAAAAAAAAAGAGGTGTAGACATGGAAATGACAGGATTCTGCAAATACCTCTGTAGGAGGCGAGGGACCTGCAATTAGTTGATCCCAAAAGGGATACTATTATATCTCAGTGCCAAATAACGAACAGTTGATCGACGCCTCGTGTCGTGTCGCGATGTTCTCATGGTGGTTAAATTATGACAACCCTGTATAGGAACCAATTTCCCAGTAAACCTTGTATCATATTAATAACAACATTTGTACGATCTGAAATATGTGTTCAAGTCTTCCAGATTTGACTTTGGGGCTGCTGTCGCCAAAGTCTCTCCCAGTATGCACCCGTATTATATCCACTCATGTGCCTCTATAGCCAACACATCTCTAAGCTATCCATCATGAGACCTTATCGAGCCTATTTCCGATACTGAATGGCAACTGTCGTAATCGACGGCGATAGCCTCACAGAAATGAGAAACAGAAGACTTTCCACGTCACCATACCTCCCCAATGTACAAGAGCCGCCGCGCCAGCAGCAGAAACAAAGTTATAGCTGAAACATAGTCTCAGAAGCTTAATATCAGAGCAAGGCTCTTATTCTTCGGCGCTTGGTTGATAACCCGGTAGTGTATAGAAGTGACTACGATTTAAGCCTCGAGTGTTGCTGCTTCTGCACTTCGCTAACAGGCTTTTTTTGGTCACCACTGTACGTTTCCTCTCCAGCTAACAATCATTTCCAATTACTTGAAATCGTTGATGGATAAGTCAATACTATTGTAGTGGTCAGCAAAGTCGCAACCAAAGGCATGCATATGAACTTCTCTACCTCGTTGCAGAACAGAGCCTCTTGTTCTGCTTCTCACCAGGCAATGATAGCTTCTTCTACCATCGCCAGCTGTCCCTTCGTTCGCAGAAAGACACCGGACCTGGTAGCGACCCAGACCTCGGCGTATCGGCAGACATAATCCAAGAAACAGTTCAAGCATCACCTGGTGAATCACTTTTTGCAGTCCAAATGACCCCTGATGAATCAAGCCAAGAATTATTGTACTGAAGAACGACCGATAGCATTCGTTGCACCTCGTTGGTATTTTTCTGCACGCCCCCCGTTACCTTTTGACTTCACGGGGAGAAAAAACCTCAATGCCGTCTGATCGAACTCTTTGTGATGAGCTTGACTACTTTCGCTCTTTTCGTCGGGGGTTTCGGAAGCAAGGTATCACCGGTTCTTTTCGGAGCAGGTGTTCATGGAAACCGGCCGTCTGGGTGGGTGCTTGAACATCTTTTGCTGCGTCTGTACGACATCGTTCTCGGAATACGGATGCTTCTCTCTCACGCTCACTGAGTGCCTTCTCCATCGCTTCAAGATCTTTCTCCTTGGCAGCTATTGTCGCTTCTCTCTCATCAGGCCTTCTTTCCCGCGACTGTAGCTGAGGACTTGAGACAGCTTCGTCACACGATTGCATGAAATCGATGAGCTCTACAAGTCCTCTGGGAATCCTGTGCTTTCCAATGACCTCGGTCTCATGGGTGCTCCGTATGCAACCAATCGAGCCATCTGCCACGTCCCGACGGTCAACTCGATGACGAAGACCAGAGACCTCTGTTTGGAGTGCGATTATCAGGTTTTCAAGACGCTGAACCTTTTCATCACAGCCCTGATTGCCTTCAGCCCGTGCTAGTACCGTATCTATGCGCTTCGTGTTATCGTCAAGCTTTCGCGACAAATCATCAAGTTGCCCTCTCTGCACAACACCATCAAGTCGTGCCTGAAGACCTGTGATAGCTTCCCCCAGACGTGTCTTGCCACCTTGATCCGCCTCAGATCTTGGACCACTTGCTATCACATCCTGAAGATCTTTGCGGAGACCCTCAATCGCGTTGTAAATGCGCTTGCCATGAGCGTCGGCGCCATCGAGCTGGGCAAGTTTTTGGTCAAGCAGTCTTTTCTCTTCGTGGAGCCACTCGGCGTGGTCACTATCTAGGGCCTTTTGCATCTTTCTGGTTACGCCCTGGAGGTCCTGAATTGCGTTGCCGAAGGCGATTCTATCAGGCTTCAGGGTATCGTTCGGTAGGTTAAGAACCCATTCGAGTTCTGCATCGAAACGCCTGTCCATGGTGTTTGTGTAATTGATGTAACGTAGGAAGAGTGGTTTTGTTGTTGTTTTGCTAAGTCCATATTCCATAAGGCTTAGGAAGAACAATATCAGTAGATATCACGTGGCCACCCTCAAGTTACACAAGGCAACACACCTACATAGGTACCTGCACATACAAATACACAAATATTTAAACTTACATATATATTACGTATTATAATTATACTTGGAACTTTTAAAGACTTTTAATACTATTTTTGTTTAGTAGAAAATACGTTCCATCATATATCTATCTACTAACCTAGTAATAAACTACTCCTGGTGATACCCTGGCTTGCTTTCCTGTGGCGTCTATAGGAGCAACTGTGTACCGTATGTGCTCCTTGCGATCTTCCTCGACTACCTGTATAATAACCTTGACATTCTCCAACAGTTCTCCAGAAAGTCCAGCTCCGTGCAAAACGGCGATACTGGTGGTATCAATACCTGCGAGGATCGAGGCCAATCCAAAACCCTTGTCCAATGGGACGGAATAGAGTAACCGTCTTGCAATCAACACCACCAGTATAAGAAATGGCTGTACTGCTAGCACAGCATATAGCAGGGGAGACTTGCGAAGCGTGCGCCGGATGTAGACGATATCAACGTCTACATCATATTTTAAGCCAGCCTCCTCGAGTGTAAGCAAATTCTTTTCGTCATCACCGTCAAGCCACCAACGGAGATAACCTCTTTGGTCTGTGTAAGCCGGTCCCTTTGGGTCAGTGATCTTGGACCAGATCATCGCTGCTGTTGCTGCCGCAAAGGATGGGGTTATCCACTCCGATCCTTTTCTGGCTTCAGAATACGGACCGAGTAAGGCTCTCAACGAAGAGATATAGGCGACACCAAGGGACCTGCCATTGTCTGTGATGATGAGTTGCTTCTTTGTTGGGAGCACTTCTCCCTTACAATTCCCATCCAAGAGCACAATCCCTCCACGAGTGATGGACCAGGTCCCTCGGCAGCCCTGCCTCACCGCATCAAACCGTTGGCAATCTTTGGATATCTCCCCACAGGAAGGGCCACCTTCGGCATCAGTGTCGTTGACAAGACAGAGGTATTGCCAGAACTGATCTCTCGGTGCCACTTGGTTCACCACGTCGATGGCTCTATTATTCATCAAGCTTTGGTGTCTGAAGGCACTGGAGTTCCTTTTTGCGTCTTCGCAGGCATCCATAAACGTTGAGTTCCATGCTTTAAAGTCCTCATCCTTGGTGCGATTCAAAGTTGCCACAGTCCCTGTCACAGATGCTGTCAAATTCCAAGATTCTTCATTTTCGAGGATGGACTGCGCCTTCGCAAGGAGATCGGTCTGCGGGGTGTCTAAAACGGCAACGCTCTCATTGTTGAGGAACAGAGTGTTGAAGCCGTATGCTGTCGGTCGATTCGGTAAAGCTTTCTCTTGGTTCGCAGACGATCGAGATGTGGCTATGGTGAAAGGCAAGGTGATGTTGAAGAAGAGTAGAATGTCTACGCCAATCTGGTTCAGCTGAAGCCCAGGAGGACTAAAGTGACCGCAAGTGAAGGGGTGCAGGTCGTAGTCAGAGGCGTTGACCACTCGTGAACTCTCTCCGCCATCAAAACTCTTGTAGGCAGCGCTCAGACCTATGGGCAATGCGATCATAAGCCCCAAGACCAATCGCCAATACACCGTGAGCTTGGAAGCCATGGGTGCCTGTCTAAGAATGGCCTCGTAGTTTTGAAGCGACGAGTTGCCGAACCTGGCTTCAAGAAGCAGAAGCAAAACGGGCGTGACGCTTTCAAAGCACAGGTTCATGATGCTCAGTAAGAACCCTAGCACAATCAACTGTAAGGTCCCCTGCCCCAAGTACCACGAGATAGTCTCGCTGGCCACCGAAGCCACTCCGAGAACAAGGCATATGAACGAGATGATTGCTGACAACAGGTCGGTAAGATGGGCTCCTTTCTTTCGCCACGGACGGCCAATAGAACGGGTAGGGTTGCCAGCTGAAGGGTTGAATGACGATAGACAGATTGTTTCTGGTCGAAGGAGCCCTAGAGTGTCGTGAGAATCCAGTCGATCATAGCGACTGCTGGTGCTGTATACTGAGGCCATTTTCTTCCACGTATATCAGTGTTTGAAAGAGAAAAGAAATGGTTTTAGATCATGTTGCAGTGTTTCCGATGCAAGGTAAGGCTGGGTTCAGCTCATGCAGCCACTTCCTTAGCAATCTTTCAGAACTAGGCTGTGAGAGCCTAGGTAGCCAATAAGATTTGCCTGAGGCTTGAGGTACAACGTCCTATGTAGTTTTCAAGGCTCTCATTGAGGCGCATGGTTATGGCTTCGCCAGGCACTGTGATGGTCTCCGCATGGTTGCGCAAGGCTTTGGCGGTGCCGCAAGAGACTCAGTTAGGCAGCGAACTGCTCCAGTTTCAACAGTGCACCGTAGAGGATGGTAGTTGCTCAAGGTTGATAGAACAACCGGGTGACTTCAGTTTCTGGTGAGTCAACACCTGGATCATGTCACATTTCTTCAATACTAGAAAAAACACGATGGAGGGGAGATAACTGCCTATACTGCCTAAGCTACGAACCACGCCCTCGATAGCCCAAGCACTTTTAGAAAGGCGGAAATGTGTTCTTATGCATATATTTTCTATTTGCACCTCAGCAATATAATTCGTCGCAAGGTGATATCTGCGACAGAGGTGAACATCATTTAGACATAAAAGCAAGGGTAATTATGCTAGCGAGCGATTCACCAAGCACCAACCCACTCGCAAGAAGCCTGATGTTGCTTTGCCGCCCATTGTTCTTTCGCTTATAGATCCAGTAGACAAGTCCACCGAGAGCTCTTGTGATTGTGAAAGACGGGGTATTATATATGCCTGGTTCCGAATTAGCTCAAGATCATGAGTTTCCTTTTTAGAACGTGTATACCAATTGCGAAGGCCACACCACTAGGAATAAATCTTTCCCACCATTCATCGGAGTATCTTATTTTTATAATGGTGACCAGTGCGAAAACTATAGCTGAACCCAAGACAAATGGTGCAACTCCCACTGGGAGCCCCTGGCCCATCAACAACCGCGCCGTGCTGAGAACGAGAAAAGATGAAGGTATTCGGAAAAGCGGACCAGGGATGGGATTGCTAGAGGTGTAGGATTTATAGACACCACATGATACAACAGCTCCAAGCAAAGGGCCGAAGACTTGTCCTACGGTTTGGGCTTCCGGTCGTGCGCCAATAAGGCTCCCAACTTTCAAGTCGTACGACAGATCGCCGGCTTGATTGGCACCAGCTTGGGCAGTAGCGGCAGACAAAAGGTTGATGATCAGTCCGTTGGGGTTTGGAGGGGATATTAGCCATGCAAAGACGAGTTGAGAGGCTGCATAGTAGTGTCAGTAAATGAATACCGGGCAGAAGAGAACGATAGACATACCTAATGCACTTTCTGGGTTGTAGTCGGTCTCAGCCAGAGATCGGATCCCAACAACAGCCATAGGAAGCGATAATGAGATTGACAACAGCGTGTAGTGCCACGGGATGATGTCTCCAAACGTTGAATGCATCGAGATGAGACATACTGCAGTGAAAATCAGGAAGCCAGCTTTGGTGTTTCTCCGAGGCCATGCGTCCCCTGCGTGGCTCAAGGCAATCACTACGACGTATAGTGCTAGCCCTGAGCTCTATCGGCGACATCTCGATTTCGAGGCTTTTAAATTCGTGCAGAGAGACCTATACACCTCGCCTGGTCTTCCTTCGTCGTCTACTCGAGTCTTTCAGCTGATGATCCCAACTTTGTGCTTCAGCAACGTCGACGTGTCTGTAGAGCCCGAGGACCTCCAAGCAACCCGACAAGAAGGCCTTGAGAAGATGAAGACATACTTCAGAAACCTTCGCAGCTCTGGGCGCATCGCGGATTCAGTCGTACGAAAGTATGTGCTGTTGAGTAAGCAGGCCTATCCCTTGGAGAAGAGGGTGTCAGTCGAAGCCATCAACAGCTCAAAGTCGTGACGTGCCCTTGTGTGGCTCGACAACGGGAGAGACTTGTCTCAAAGCGTTGGTGGCCCTTGGAACCCCCTTGCTACGTCCAAGGCATGGGAGACATACTTTCTTCCAGTAATTGTTGACCGAAGTACTGCAACCGCCTCGACGTCTATGGCACGCGCGAGTTCTTCGTTAAGTGCTGTACGCGACACAAGCCCTAGCCAAACTGCACACATCAACTATCCATGGAGAGCAGCACAGAATGTCTGCATGCTGCCGTTTCAATATGGTCAGAAGCTTGACAGGGAACTAGCCAGCCAAGACGCCCTGTATGCTCTCAGTGAGCTATTTCTCTTCGCCGCCACCGCCGAGGTCCAGTTTCTTAACTTGCTGCAAACGCTGATTGAGCACGAGCTTTCTTTCATTGGCGATGCAAAGTTCCATGCTATCTCTCTCCTCAACCTAAGATATATTAAGACACACCTCACTTCCCACGAAAGGTATCTGACGGAAATGGTAAACATTCTAGAAAACCGTCACTGGCACGGCTGGCCCAGCTCCCAAGGTGAGAAATCTGGAGTCGCCGCAGCCATGTTGCTCACCAACTATCATTACCTACTACAACTAGCAAAGACCTTGGGGAGAGATACCGAGCAAGGTATGGCAACGCTTGCCAACGCCTCGGTTCTAGACGAATCGAGACGGTCGGCTGATAATGCCATGAGAGTAAAGCGACTAACAGTCCTGGCGACGGTTTTCATCCCATTTTCGTTTATATGTGCTGTTTGGGGGATGAACTTCAAGGAGATGGGGACGGGCGATTTGTCTATGTGGTGGTGGGCAGTCACTGGAGTTCCAGTATTAGGCTTGTCACTGATTATATATTTCTTTGAGAAGATCCAGAAGTATTTCAAGCATCAGACAAGATGATTAGCTGGCCTATCAGAGAGATATCAGATTCCCAACATTTGGTCCTCTCACGCTGTCTTCTGTATCATCTTGGTGGACCCATAACCGTATAAACCTCATCGGGAATATTGGCTCGAGCTGTCTTCTAGAGCACCACAGATGCCTCATATGGTCACTACCACTCGTATATGGTCTTTCGTACGAGACCTTGTAAGAGTATTGCCAGACCGCTGACGTCTGCCTTAGGTTGCCTTGCTGGCAGCCATCGCTTGAATCGGATCCCTGAGGTCTTCGAAGGGCCTTTAACCAAGGCCCTGGCCAAGCCTATTCTCTTGTCTATCGCCAACGACCAGTTATACAATCTTTGATCGGTCTGTAGTACTTACCCTCACTCTGCGTCTGGTGTAGTGTATAAAGTAAAGTTCCGGCGACTCATAGCTCCTCGGCCGGGACTGTTGTTCAGAAGCGAAAGACCTGTACATGGATCAAAGCCAGCATTGACATGGAGGCAAGTTATCATTCACATTCACTTATACCGTTACTTATACGACAGCGTCCCCTAGTCCAGCTGGGCCCTCGAACCGTCACCATTGGGAAGCATGCACTGAGCGACCGTGTGGTGTTCACGATGGCAGCTGGCACAAGCCTCTGGCTCTGCTTCTGGCTCATCAAGTACAGGTTCCCACTCACGGTTCCAGAGATGAGCCGAAGCCTGCATATCTTGATGTGGACTGCCCGCTCCTAGAAAGAGTATCCTGCCCAGTATTCTCCTGCTAAGTTGCCCTATCCCCCTCGGGCCAAAGGGAGCATCTACATCGACAACCCCTGTATTTTGCCCGTTGGGAGGACACTCCTCTCGCTGCTCTGCAAGAGAACAATAGTCACTTCCGCGACTACCACGGTCTTCTCCCCATACCACCATATTAACAATGCTGTTGTTGTTGTGGCAGTGGTTATGGTAACAGTGATGGTGGTGTTTACAAAGAATAAAGACATGGTATCTTACAATCTTTGAACACGAAAGGCAACAGTCATTCCAAAGCCCTGTGTTCATAATGGAAACTAATGTGCTTGTCGTCCTGTGGTGGACAGCAAGTCTAATACCTGTCACTCCTGGCAGCTGGTGAATCTGGCTATTAACAGCGGATGAGAAACGGGTATTAGACTTGCTCTCAGTAAAATTCTCTCATCGCAGGACCCGCAAGCGACTTTCCCCTCACAATGTCTGTTCTCTCAAGCTCCTTTGCTGTCTCGTCATGTTCCTTCTGTACTATCTCTGCCAAAAACTTCCAGTTCCCGTCACTCACATAGCCGTCCAATCTTTGATACCAATCAACTTGATCACCTCGGTCCCCTTTCTGGTTCTTATCGATCAGTATGCTTATAATCTTCGTTACCGCCCTCAAATCTTTCATGGTCACCGCCTGAAGCAGCTCTTGAAGTGTCGTCATATGCCTCGTCAAATCGCGAGTCAAGAGGTCAAAATACAGAGTTACAAACGCTTCATGGTGGATATGACTTGATTGAACATCAGCAAGATCTTGCGTAGACAGATAGTTGATGATACCCAAGTCCGGAAAATCAGCAGCAACATGAAGAACATTTCTTCTCTGAGTTTGGATGGTCACACTCAGCGAGGCCCCCGCGTCAACAAGTGCTTGTAAGACTGGTAGGTTCAGATTGCTGATGGCAGTCAACACAGGGGTGTAGCTGCTATCGATCTTTTCTTCCAAGTCAGCTCCATGCTTCTTGAGCAAAGATACCACTTCGACTGTTGTCTGGAGGTCTCTCTGGTTAGTCCTAGCAAGGTTATGGAGCGGAGTGTATCCCCATCTTCCACGCTTTAAAGTAGATGCTCCCGCCTCAAGCGACACACGGATACACTCAGGATAAGTTGATGTCGCCGCATAGTGCAGTGCTGTGCTGCCGTCTTCATCGCCTATGTTTATAAGTCTTCGGCAATCCTCATGCTCCAGTAGCCTCTGTACAAGTTCCACATGTCCCTCGCTGGAAGCCAACATAAGTGGTGTTCTGTCATAAACGTCGCGTAAGTTGACGTCTGCTTTAGCCATGATCAACATCTCGAGTGCTTCATGGTTATAGCCCCTGACTGCATCATGAATAGGGCCGTGTCCACTTTCGTCGAGCTCATCAATGGCCCAAGGTTCCTGCCGCAGAGCTTGTAGTATTCCACCGTCTCTCACGGCCTCGTGGAATTTAGTTGTTCCAACGAGGTCCCAGTCTTGAACAAAAGACATGACCTTTCTCAGCACCCTGCCCAAACGGTCGTCATCCTTGACACCGCGGTAGTTCGGATACAAATTCGCGATCATATGGCCAAGCTTCCTACTTAACGTCAGTCGTATTCGTTACTCTACGTTGCAACCTCGAACCTTGGCAGCCCCTGACAGGGCAGCAGGTTTTCCCATAGCTGGGGCAGCACTTCAACTCCTGCAATATTGCCGCTGCAGATGGACAACTGTAGATAGTATTAGCGAAACATCCATTCAATATCATCCGGAGACGGGTACTAACCCATATCGGGTTTATTTCTCCTTCCAAGACGTCGTTGGGGAAATACACATATCCCCGGGTAATATGCTCCCTGAAGGCTAAAGAATCCCCTATCGCAGACATTATACTGTCGCTCAACGGAATTACCCTTGGAGGGCGAAGTGTCAGCCTCAAGCTCGGGCATTGGCATGCTTCGAAGGTGAGCATCCCAGCCCAAAGCCACTTTGGAAGCCTGTATTCAAGCTCAACGGCAGAATTGGTCCCGCAAGCCGCTTTTCAAGTTATCTCAGTCCTCTTATACTTGACAAGCCATGATCCGAGGAGATATCCTGCCCATGCACTGCTGTTGTGTTCTCGAAGACCTCCGATATTCCGTCACTGAGTGCCGCCAGGTCTTGCTTCCACCGTTTTGTTTCAGAGTTGGGCGATGGGCATCTCCCCAACATTGAGTTAGATCCTTTAATCGTCTTGAAACTCGAAAGGTCGTGATAAGTCCTGTTTGCATAATGCACCAATAGCTGCATAACTCGACCAAAGAGCCTGGTCCCCGTCAGTTGCTAGATAATGCCATGATTGTCTTGGTTCTCACATCTCCTGTCGCATATTGCCTCTATCCACCGTAGAAGACATACGAAAAGCAATAGCCAGATGGAGATTGACTTTTGTCGCCTGTACTCTTTGTCGAAGCTCTTCAATCTTGGTGATCTCAGGGAACCATTTCGCGTTGTCCGTGGAGCGCTTAGAGTCGAGTGACTTGCACGAGGGCCAGTATCTTTCAATAATAACCTTGATATCCTCCAATATATCTTCAAGCTCTCGAGTCGTTAGCGAGATCAGCGGGTGCTCTGCTGTTATCTCAGCAAGATGCCATGATGGCAGGTTTAATCCTATATGCTCTCTTGCTTGCAGGTTGAGGCATTTGATCGTGAGTATCTGTAGTCGCATAAGCTTAATCATAGCAATAAGACCTGGTACGAAGTCACCTCTTTTCTCATGCTGTCGCATTGTTTCTCAATTTCGAGCATCTGTCGCAGAGACTCGACGCCTCTGGGAGTCCCTTTGGCTGCTTCAGCAAGAGCTACGGAGCTCGCAACGGCTTCAGGTAACTCGAGACCAGACATTGCAACTGGCTCCAGTCTGTTTCTGTGCCAGATTTCTGTCCCAGCACTGACCTTACTCACACTCTAGACAGGACGCAGAGAATTTATCCTACCTATCACAGTATCATCTTGCTCCTAAAGTATCGTCACTGCCTAACATGCCGCAAGAACACTAGCAGGGTATGTGAATGAGGCTGTACATGTTACTGTGGGAATAGCATCACTCTGCAGAGAGACTATGATGGTGGTTTCTTGGTTTAAAGCACACATATTTTTCCCAACTTGTTATGTTCATATATCCAGCCTCCCCCCAAAGCTCCATTTATTGGTTAAACACAAGCCAAATCAGGTATTCTGTAGGTTAACCCGCAATCCTGCAGATGCTGCGCCTACAACAGGACGACTAGTGTATGGCAAGGCAGAAACGTATTACAGGGTAGGAAAAAAAAAATAGCAGAATTCTTTACTCATGTCTCAATGTCTTAATAATCCCGATTTTCTTGCTGTGGAAGTGTGACAGCTTCTCACGCATCCCTACCCTCGCAAACGCCTACTCGATCACGTCATACATGTGCTTAACCTACACTCAAAGATCGCGACTACTTGCTTGTCTCGGACCAGATTCAGGTCCAAGTGTTGTTATGCATCGCATCTTGAACTTCAACGCCTCATAGCAATCTTTGACAAATCCCCCGCAGTCCGCACAGATGGAAAGAGTCTCAAACATCTTGGCTCCGAGTCTTGACGTAAGAACCGTATTGCCAGACTACCTAGATCGTTATGTAGTTGTAATTAGGTGGCCACAAGAAGCAGCTCGTCGTTTCAGTCGCTATTGCATCTTACCCGGAAACAGACAAGCTTCGATCTGCTCCAACATCTACATTTACAAGACTATTCTCCGACAATCGTTCGAATAACACGATCTTGAAGTCGAACCGATCCAGCCCAGCCACTCTGTGTAGCCTTCTAGAATGCCACCTCTCAAGTAGCCAGGGCTGGCCGTATTCTGAAACCAGGCGGGAAGTTTAATCGACGAGAACAGCCTAGGTTACCGGCGTACTGGTCGCAATGCAACGTGAGAATGGAACTCTGTTCCTGGCCATGGCTGAAACGGCCGGAAGTCGTTGGGTCTAAGACAGGGGAGACAGCGTGGCATGTATCCAGATGAGATTCTATGATGCATGTTGGACGGCAAGGATCAATGGCAACGATATGCAACTGCGCGGCACGTAGAGGTCCCTGAGGAGTGGGAAAACGTGGGAGTTGACAGGGAACAACTGCTGTGTCTTGGACCCTGATGAAGACGTCTAGTCTAGTCTGAGCTGTGTGCAGTAGCTTTGACCTGATAGCCTGGATGAATACGCGGGACCCTGTACTGTACTGTCGATAGTTGAAGAAAAGCGCAAGAGTCATTCAGAACAAGCCATCCAGAGTCCGGGGCACTGCGTGTACTCGGATCTGTATCTAGGACGAGCTTAGTTGAACCTAAAGGAGAAAGGCCGACGCCACCACATGGGCAGACCAGAGACCGGGTTGAAGGAAGTTTGGTACAACCAGAGTAAGGTTGCCATGTGGGATCAGAGAGCGTTGTAATGTAATTAATAGTGGGAGCCACGGGTGTGCGGGAGAAGCAGCCGGCGACTGGGGCGTTTGCCGCGAGACATGGTATTTATGAAAGTTGGTAAATGACTTGTGATATGAAAAAAACTCGGCAAGTGCTACATGACATTGCGACTGTAATTGTCCAGCTTTACCTATCGGCAGGTCAACGTCAACCAAGCTCAAGCAGTCAGTCTTGGGGGGACCCTTTATGCCCACTCATGCAAGCTACTGTGGTGATCACAATGGCGCGGAATGCATATGCAAGATTGAGTGCGTCTGCGCTCAGACAACGGCTTGGCGCTAAAATTGACGACCAATTGAGGAGGGCCGAGTTGATTGACGTTGGGATACCTATGTCGGGGTCGTGGAACTGTCCGTCGACTGGAATGTGAAAACGGCACTGCGTCCTTCTCCCAAGCTTCCATTCAACATCCCGTAATCTCGCTCGTAAGGATTTCGCTTAGACAGAAACATGGACCAGGATTCCACAGTCGGGTCGGACCCGGCGAGGCCCCAAAAAGGCCTGGGTCCGCCGCGGGAACACCATCCGGGCCGATGCTTCAAGGGTGGGAGCCTGTCGAGGCGTGCTTTGTATCGTTGTCATAATAAAGGTTCTTTTGCGTGTTTGTGGATACGTAGAAGGACATGTCGAAATCGACGATGTACCGTTGAGTTGCATGTATGTCAAGCTATGTGCATACACAGGTGGTACAGCGGCATTGTTTATGCTCAAGCCGCAGTGAGCCAGTACACATATGGCGCAGTCCCGTTACCAATTTGGCGCAGTCATTGCAATTGCAACGTCACTAGATGCTCGTGCGTGCGGGTGAGGCGCGGATGGGCGATGCACAACATTGAGAGACGCTCTCGCACAGACTCTTAACAGGGACGCTATTATGCGTGAACAGGGAGGGAAGCGACACCTGGGAGAGTCAGCAGAAGCTTAATAGAAAGACACAGGGACAGACAAACCCAGTGCAGTTTGCTTTACCCCTGACTTGTCGACTAGTTAGTTAGTCCCGGGTGATTTACCAGGTAAATTATCTCCCCGGTCAACTTGGCTAGCGCTCTGGCGGTTATTTGGCCAGGCCGACCGTAAGCTATCTGTATTAGACAGAGCGAATAAACTCTGGCGGTTGTCACTGCAGTGGCCCATGCTTGGGAGATCAGCGACGGGATCGACATTGAGTGGACCAGTAGGTATCATATCATATAGATGAGGAAAGATGCTGTTAATGAAGCTCGAGTCAGCGATATTGCTGAAGGGTAATGCTATGCTTCGAGAGAGCATTTCGACACGAACTCGTACAAATACGACTTACCTAGACAGCTTCGAGACTCGGATCTAGCCCCGGACCAGGGTGCGTAAACGAAATGCCAGGGGGTTGATGTGACAGTGTGATTGTGCCTGGCGGCCTTGCATAGCACAGAATTTGTGTGGGTGGGTGGTATTGAAACTCGGATATCTGGTGTCGGAACATAAGCATATGTTCGGAATGGATATTGTGAAGGTATTGCTGATGTTTTGTACGAGCTAACTTTGCTGCAAGCATTCATTCATGGTGTTTCCCCGGTATCGACACGTTGACTGTCATGAAACCATCCGTTTCATCACCATCAGCTCGTTATTCCCATGCACATGCCTCATCGCCCTTCAATCGCTCTGCGGCCCGCCTTGTCTCTAATTGCCACGTGCTGCTTGAGATTGGAGTGGGGTTCAAGCGAAAAGAAGCAAACGACAGCAATTGAGCTGTGAGATGAAGATCGCAAACATTGACGTATCGGGATTTGTTTGCTCCCTAGGTATAATATAACGCCTTTATTAATTTGGAGATGAGATGGCAGGTGCCAGCTAAGCCCCATTTGCTGGACCGCACCTCCTTCCTCCTTCCACATTGATTAATGGATTGATCGATCGATTGACTGCTCCTGCCTCTTCCAAATCTGGCCATTTACTCACTAAAAGTTAACATTGGAACCTTGCTTTTTATTCTCCAACATGAAATTTTCCTTCTTGGCATCATTTCCTATTCGACGTCTGCTCTCTGTCCTCTACAGTAATTACCCATTTGGCCCGTTCCGCTGCTTGTTCTCGCGCTTTCCTCTTTTCGCTTGACGTTCCGAACGGCTGGGGTCTTTTATCACCCTCTTTAGCTCTTTAGCCTGCTCGATTGCTTACTCGCACCAGTGAGTAGGACCTGTATCGGTTCATTGTGGAGTTGACCTCGTCCGAGGGAGAGGGACATTCCAGAACTGAACTGTCCGCTATGACGAGAAACAACTGCTTTGTCTCGCTTCGTGCCGATCCTCCTCGCGGGAGTCAATACCACAAAGAATTGCGACTTAGTGGTGCCAATGATTATCGTTGGGCTTGTCTATTCGGGGCCCGGGCATTTTCTCAACTGACTCTTCAACTCGGCCGTGTCAATACTCGGTCGTGGTTGGTCCGTTCCACCAAAATGTCGTCTCTATTTTGTGCAAGTGCCAAGAGCTTAGCAGCCTGTCACGAACTCCATGACTCGCAGAGCTCATTTCATTTCCGTCTCCGCACACGCGAACCGTCCCCAATAGTGTGCTGTGATCCCAACTTTGGTGCAAGAGCTCGCATCAAAGCTGTCGGTTTTTCCATTTACCGTCAAGCCTTTGCTATCGCTCTGGGAATCATTATTGTTGGGGTTATTTCCTGTTCTTGGCCAAGCCAATTCAGGTCAGTCTTACATTTCGAGAGAGACTGCTAGAGAAAATACCCATAATCATCGGAGGTTAGGCGAGTCATAAGCTGTTGGAGATCACAGGTCCTCACAGAGCCTCTTCGCAAGTGATCGCCAATCCACCAAATCTGACACCAGACAACAGCTTGAGACCCCGTATCAAGCCATGAGGCTCGAACACAACCCTCAAAAGAAATAAAAACAGCCTCGGGAAGCCAAGAAACAACACACACGCCAAAAGCCCCTTTGACTCGTGAGCCCCATTCTGAGCAAACCACCAAGACAAGCTCACCAAAAAGCGCGAGTGCACCAGCAGCTTATGCTCAGTACCAGCAACACCCCTGCAAATCCCTTACTCCCTAGGCGCGATCGCCGACTGGACTCAGGGGCCCCCAAGGACGCTCGGGCGTCTCCAACTCTCGTAAGCCCTTTGCTGGGCCGCTGTTAGGTCTAGCTTCAAGCCCCGAACCCCCGCAGAGGAGTCGAGGGTCTGCCCCTGACGCCTCTTTTTTTTCTCGTCCGTCGTCAACCTGTAAGGGTCGGGTTGTGGATACTCGACTGCTCTGTTCATCTGTTCCGAAATGCCTAGGACTCCCTGGTCAGTCAGTCAGTCAGTTCATTCAGTTCAGTCCAGTTCAGTTCAGTCCAGTCGAGTTGGCTTCCATGTTAGTTTAGTTTGGCTCTTGGGTTCCTCAAAAGCGCCGCGCCCCGTCTTGTTACCCCCATCCCCTTCCCTCTTGTCTCTTGCTTCTATCCTGTCGTTATAGTTTTGCTTGTCTTGAGGCTCAGAGTCGTTGAAATCGAATCGCGACTCGTCACATCTCAATTGCCTTCTCCCTTGCATCGACGACACGAGGCCAACGCCCGCGCATCCCGCTCCGTCGAATCATTTTTCGCTTCGTTCCGACGCACGACGCACGACGCTCGTCCCTCGTTCACCCTCCGCTCCGTCTCTGCTCGCGCGCCCAGCTCAGCCCACGGACCCTTCCCCTCCAGTCCATCCCGTGTCTAGAGGCCCAGGCCCCACCTCGTCGAGACCTCTGCCTCTGCCTCTATACTGGACTTTCTCGCCTGGTCTTCTATCAGCCCAGTCCAACATCTACGGTCACAACCTGCAATTCCCTGATTATCTGTACAACAACTGTGTAACCGTTTTCGCCCAAAAAGCCCGTCAACATGGGCTTGTTCTCCCGCAAAGACAAGACGCCAAAGGGCGATCAGCCCATCAACACCTCGCAATCCAACGTGAGCGTAAACTCGCATTCCTCGAGCTTGAAATCTCCCGCTGGCGCCCCTCGCAATCCCCTCAATCGCTCTTCTGGCACTAGCACATCGCCCGGTGGCCCAATGTCTCCAGTCAAAGTTCCAAAGATCGATCTCCCTCGCCCCCCGGACCCTCAGCTCGACCCTGCCGGCTATCTGCGAAGTCTCGGTGCTGTGAGGGAACGAAGCAAGATTGTCACCGAAAAGGCTCAGCGCAATGAGTTGAAGCATTTCGATGTGGATATGAGCAAGTTCCCTGACGTGGTTACTTTTGTGACTGGAATTATCAAGGTACGTGATCGCGCACAACCGTCTGGTGTATCGCATTGGCTAATGATCTGCAGCGAGACTACGATGCCCCTTTTACCTCTATTCCCGGCCATGGCCGATACCAGCATTTCGCCGTCGGTGGACGAGACCGTATTCAACAGCTCCTGTCTACCTGGCCTACCAATGTCGACAACACAGAACGCTGCCGACGTCTGATCGACCTTTTCCTTGTCAGTGTGCTGCTCGATGCTGGTGCGGGAACCTCGTGGAGCTACAAGAGCAACGAGAACGGTCGCGTATACAGAAGATCAGAGGGTATCGCAGTTGCCAGCTTGGAGATGTTCAAGACCGTGAGTAAAGCAAAGCACTCCAATCGCAAAGTGGATGCTAATAGTGGCAGGGATTGTTTTCCGGAAACCCCAACAACAAATTCCAGGTCGACAAGGATGGTCTCAAGAACCTCACCGTGGAGAAGCTCGCTGCTGGCCTTCAGTCAAAACCAGGAAACGAGATGGCCGGTATTCAAGGACGTACTGATTTGCTCATCCGTCTCGGTGAAGCTCTGGCAGCCAAGGACGATTACTGGGGTTTCGATGGACGCCCTGGATGCTTGATCGGTAAGTTTGTCCTAAATGTTTATTTGACTAGGCTAATTGTTAGACCACCTCCTCGGCCACCCCTCAACACAAGCATCATCCATGCTCATTGTTCCCCTGCCTGTACTGTGGAACGTCCTCATGACTGGCCTAGCTCCCATCTGGCCCGCCAACCGAACCGCGATCAACGGCGTCTCTCTCGGCGACGCATGGCCTTGCCAATCCATGCCTCAGCCTGGTACCTCACCCAAGGTGTCCGCTTTCCCCAACAGCTCGAATGCCGCCGCTTGGGAGTCCATCCTGCCATTCCACAAGCTCACTCAGTGGCTCACCTACTCGCTTATGCAACCCATGCAACAGCTGCTGAAAATGCACTTTGCCGGCACCGAGCTGCTTACAGGTCTTCCCGAGTACCGAAACGGTGGTCTCTTTGTCGACATGGGCGTCTTGAACCTAAAGAAGGACGATTCAGAGAGGGGTCTCCAGAACTATACCGACTGGGTGCGACGGACAAACGCAAAGGGTGTCGAGGTAGCCCCTATGTTTGAACCCAGCGACGACGTGGTCGTTGAGTGGAGGGGTGTCACAGTCGGTTTCCTCGATCTGCTGTGCGAGGAAGTGAACAAAACTCTCAAGTCCGAGCTGGGCGGAAACGAATTGACTTTGGCGCAGCTGCTAGAGGCCGGTAGCTGGAGGGTAAGTTATGTTCCATTCTTGACTCATGCATACTAACTAATTCGTACCAGGGTGGTCGCGAAATTGCCGAGATCAACAGGCCTAATACCAAGGAGCCCCCGATTCTGATTGAGAGCGACGGCACCGTATTCTAATGCTTCGTATGCCCTTCTTGGATGTATTACTGAATAACTATGACGGAACGCGAGGTACACTTTGGTTATAGAGAAAGGAGAGCGGGTGGAGGCAGTGCTTAAAATTTCTCCTTCGGAAAGCATCCAGCATTTTCCAAATTACCTTATCCCATTATCCAATCCAGATCGCCATGAGAGGCAGGCAGGCATTGGGGTTTTTTATTATCGGGCAAAAAGCTGCGGGCGGGAAAAGGACCTTGGGCAGGCCTGCCTAGTTCATAATTGAGACACAAGTCGTTAAAGCGTCGATGCGCTAAAAAAAAAAACTGTTAATATGGATGTCTTTAAATGCGTTGTACAATTGGGATGGTCTTGTTATTACATCTTGATAGATACATGCTAGATACTTTTTTTTCCTCATCTTATCCAGCGCCAAATGTCAACCCTTACAAAGGTCTATTTTGCATCTCCCATGTCTCATTTGCTCCCCTGCTAATTATACAGTTGCCCGGTCCAAATGGCGGATGATACCTATATTTACATATACATCATTGATCGTACACTCGCTTATCGCTTGTACTTCTTCTCAAACTCTTCGCGCTCCAGCTTTCGGCGCATATCCTCGAGCTTGCGGAGCTGCTCCTGGCGCTTTTTGGCAGCGCGCTCCTCTGCGGTGCCGGTATATTGGTTGGTGTAGTTACTGACTGAGTCGGAGAGGCCCTTCTTGGCGTCGTTGAGGTTGTCGGTCAGACGCTCGCGGAGACCGCCGAGACCAGGGGTTTTGGGAGCTCGAGGAGCTTCATACTTGGGCTGCTCGACCTCGAGGATGGGGAGGTTCAAGGCGCGGCGGACGGTTTCGTTGTTCAGGATGGCGGCGGTAACAAGAGTAGCTGATCCCGTGGTGACCATCATGAGGTTGACGCCGGCGGAGAGGAATGTTGTGCCGATGAAACCGACGGAACCGAAAACCCACATCATCTTCTTGAGCATTGCCTTTTGGGAGGCGGGTGTGTACTTGGAGTTGACCTGGTGATGTTAGACTTTATCTTGAGCTAAGGATATAGGACTTACCATCATGGCACTGAACAAGAGACCGGTACCAAGGGCGGGCAGGAGGAAATAGGGATCAGAGGCCGTGAGATCTGTGAACCAGAGGTAACCAGCGTCCTCCATAGAGGGAACGGGGATATGGACCATGCCACTGATGACTCGGAACAGACCGAAACTGAAGGGAATCTGCACAAAAGACCAAATCATGCCTGTCATCGGAGCGTCGTACTCCTTGCGAAGCATCTGCATGAGAAACTGGCCTTTCTGCGATGCCTCGCGATCACCCGTCGCAAAGCCCTTCTGGACCAGGTCTGTGGCCTCCTTAGTTCGAGGATCCTTCTTCATCTGGTTCATAGCAGCGGTGATCCTGAGACTGCGGAGCTGGGGATAGAACATGACGATACGCAGCAGCACGGCCGTTGCGATGATGGAGCCACCCCAGCCTAGACCGCTGTAGACGTGGACGTGCTCGAGCACCCACTGCATAACTGACGTAGGACCAAAACCATAGTCAAGGCCAATTTCGTGCAGGAAGCCTATGTTCTCGGGCATGTTGAGGATGTTGGGGTGGTCAAGGTCGGCGATGGCGTTGAGGTCGAGGTCGGTGGGCGTGACGGAGGAGGGCTCGGCGGCCTTGGTTGCTTCTGCGACAGTTTCGCTGGGGATTTTGGAGGCATCTTGGGCGGCGGTTATGGGTTCGATTGACTCGGGAGGAGTGGGAGCTTCGGGTGTCGATGTCGTGGCTTCAGCGACGGACTCCTCTGTCTTCTTCCCACCACCCCAGCCCCAGCCCCAGAGAGAGAGCGACCTTGAGGAAGAGACTCCTCCCAGGACAATAGGCGCAGCAACATTCCTGACTCCAACTCTTGTTCCAGTCGTCAGAGGTGTGCGGGAATTCCTCAGCGCTGTGCCGAATTGTCGAGCATCCCCGAGTTTTCGGCCCAGTGTCCTTGAGGAGATCTGCCATGATGTTAGCGTATGGAAGGAGATTGAAACGCATGTGGCGTACAGATTGACCGCAGAGTGGCCTCTGGAAAGCGCCCGAAGGCAGAGAGCGCACAATTCCTCGACTGGGAAGCATCGCGGCGGTAGTGGGATGGAATGGGCAGATACAGGCTACTAATGGTGGTGCTAGCAATTTTTTGGTTTCAATTCCGGGACCGGCGGGTAAATGTCGGGTTCGCGATAGTCCGCCGCCGGTGGTCGCGGGACCTAGTCACCGGGCCTCGGCCTGTGACGAGTCGAGTCGATAGTAGGTAGTGAGTAGAGTTTGTTGAGACTATGCGTCGAGTTTGAGTGCAGTTCATAGCTGCCACTGATTTGTGATATTTACATTTTTTGACCGCCTGTTCTGCAACGCATGCATAGCTGCGGTCCATGTTCCTGTCTAATGATGTAGTCTCAATTATTTAACATGTTGATATGCATTCATCCCGCCCCTAGCTCTTCCGTGTATATGATTCGTAGCAGTAAGGGCGCGATGGAGATGATGAGATATGGCGCAGGGCCACAAGGACAGTCGGAGAGGTGAGAAGCGCTTCCTAACGGCTCTTCACTCTAGGCTCGCAATATCGTCCAGTGAAGGACGAGGGCTATACGGCTTTTCTTGAAGCTCGAGACCAGGTCCGATGGGATGAGCTCTCCTCCGCGAGAGGGGGAAGACCTGTAACTGTTAGTAAAGTCGCAATGCACGGGACGCAACAGGCAGAACATACCTTGGTACCGCCCCATCCTAGTCTGAAAGCAGCTTCATGAGCAAACAGCTCTCCAAAGCCAAGCATCATTCCGTTGATAAAAGGGAGCAGCAGGTTAATGGCAGCCCCTCGTACCAGTGACCAGATTGTAGGGGGCTTGTAGAGGATGACGGGTGAATTTGACGAGGGAGGTGAGGAGAGTTCATCGCCTGCAGAGTATAGTTCGCTGTCGGAGGGCACTGTAACGCCGGACTCGGCGAGGTGGTTGTGTTCGTCGGACATTACAGATGGTGTTTATGAGACGAGAGAATGCAGATGTTGTACGAAGATAAGTCTTGGCGGTTGGGTTGCTTCGAGCTTGAGGCTATCGTGGATGCTGCTAAGGACCAGCTTTGGCTGAAGGAGGTGTTGACGATCGGCTCTCAACCGTCCCGTCGTGCTTCCCCCAGATCCTTACGTAAGGCTGCAGGGCCGGGGTCGGTGTAGGTGGGGCTGATGAAGTCAGGAAGGTGGGGGGAAGCCACCACCGCCACCAGAGCTTGGAGAGGTGATGAGCAAGCTGCCTGCCTGCTTTGACTTTCTCATCAAACAAACCCAACACCATCACTGATCTGTTCTTTGTGATTCTTTGTACTCGATCTCACAGTATTTTCTCGACCCCAAATAATAGCCCGCACGACACCACGACTTTTTGCTACTCTCTCAATTCAATACCCCGCCTCACACATCATCATGGCAGACCGCGAAGGCCAGATCGTGGAGTTTGCTGGGTTGAGCGGCGCAAGCCCAGAAGAGGTACGCATTCCTTGCATTTCCCACAATAGCTTCATAACTGACATTCTCAAGGCCAGACAGTACCTCGAAGCCCACAACTGGGATCTAGCCGAGGCCAGCAATGCCTGGTTCCGCGATGCTGAAGAGGATAACCGCGACACATCGACAGCTCCCGCTCCCGACAACTACACCGGCCCCCGAACTCTTGATGGTCGACCGGCTCCAGAGGCTGCCAGAGGTGGCAGCAGCCAAGCGACTCGCAAGCCTGCGGCGTCGCAGCAAAAGAAGAAGGGAATCGCTACTCTTGGATCTCTCGGCAGCTCGTCGCACCAACACGACCACGGCGATGACGACGACGACGATTTCGATCCCGAAGATGACGATGGACGAGGTAACCTATTCGCAGGAGGTGAGAAATCTGGATTAGCTGTTCAGGACCCTAAGCAGGAGGGCGGTCCGAAGAAAATCATCAGCGACATCCTTGCCAAGGCCCGAGCGTAAGTGACAAAGGACTTGCCAAAGACAACAGCTAATAGAGCCAGAAATGCTGCGCGACCAGAAGCTGAAAATGAGGCTGGGCCATCTGAGCCCTCTCGATTCCGAGGAACTGGACAGACCCTTGGCGGTGATGGTGTCGAGAGCCGAAGCATTCCTGATCCCCTCGGCCCCGTCCGCCCAAGCAATGCTGAACCCCAGGAACGAGTTCTTCACATCTGGCAGGATGGCTTCAGCATCGACGATGGAGAGCTGCGCCGATTCGACGACCCTGCCAATCAAGCCGACCTTGCAATGATTCGAACTGGCCGTGCACCTCTTCATCTCATGAACGTGCAGCATGATCAACCTATCGACGTCAAGCTTCACCAGCACGACACACCTTACGAACCTCAACCCAAGAAGTACAAGCCTTTTGGTGGCTCTGGCCAACGACTTGGAGCTGTTGTTCCTGGTGCTACTGAGGGCGCCAGCTCTAGTGCTACTGCCGCCCCGCCTGCGCCGGCTTCCTCTTCAAGTGCTCCCTCGGTCGACGACTCGCAACCCACGATTATGATCCGAATCCAGATGCCCGACGGCACACGCCTGCCTGCTCGATTCAACACCACCCATACTATTGATGATGTTTACGGTTTCGTACAGGGAGCGTCCCCAAACACACGAACCAGGCCTTGGGTGCTGGCCACTACCTTCCCCAACAAGGACCATACCGATCGCAGTCTGGTGCTCAGTGAGGTGCCTGAGTTTAGAAAGGGAGGCACTGCTGTTGTCAAGTGGACTTAGGATATGGGATATGATTGGCGTTGAGGTTATAAACTACGGACTGGCTGCTTGCATCCGGATGCTTAGTATGGACTGATAGACTCAGACAGATAGAACTCATCACAGCAGCTGAGAAGATTACGAGAATAAGTCAGATGTCTAGGTACAGCTGCATATACCTTCTGTGTCCCGAACGCCCATCACCGCGTGAGTGGTATCTCAACACCTAACGCCTAAATAACAATTCGTACGCCGCGATAACTCCAGCCATGTATTTACATTCATCCCATCACTAAGCGGCAGCAGGTGTGGTTGCGTTGGCAGGTTGAGTTACAGGTCCATCCAGGAATCTAAAGTGCTCAATAGCAATCTGACAGTTGAGCATGGCAGCGTTGAAACGAGCCTCGCCCGGTGGAAGAACGACCATGAGATATGTGTTTGTCGTAAACTTGAGAATAAACAAACTGAATCGCGTGCCTGCCTTGTGCTCCATACGGATAAACTGCTCTGCGTTGCGTGGTGTACCCGTGAATCGCGAAATGCTCTGCTTGAAGTGCTTCATAATGTTGGACATGCGCTCCAGACGGTCCTCTGTAGGGTTGCGTTGGCCTTCGGGGGATGTCCAGGAAGATACAGCGAGGAAGGACGTGCGCTCGAACAGGAGGAGCTCCTCGGCTTCAATAGCGAGTCCGAGATTAGCAAGGTTGCGCTCGATAACAGCGAGGTTGGGCACGAGATCGTGGATAATCGACGCCCAGGCTTTGTACAAGCTTTGATCCCAGATAGACGTAGCAAAGGGTGTAAGCTCGACCGAGGATGGTGCGATTCCGACTGAGTTTGCATATTCGAACGTCTTTTGGCGGACGACGCGGATGCGCTCATCGTATACAGACTCGCGGGCTGTCGGCACAACAAGGTCCATCTTGTGAATAAGGATGTAGATCTTTGCGGCGGGAGAGTACTGCAGCAGGGCCGAGAGGATCGAGACGTATGTGGCTAGGTCGCGGTCAACGTCGCGCGACTCGATGTCGAAGACGTAGATGAGCACACCGACGTTGGAGAAGACGTGGACGCGTTGCTGCGATAGGTAGTTTTCCATAAAGGCCTCTTGGCCGCCGCAGTCCCAGAGATTGAGGGTGAGGTTTCCGAGAAACTTGACGTGAGAGAGATCGATATCGATAGTCGCACCCCTAAGAAAAAGCAAGTCAGCATTTATCCAGAGGCCAGGAGTGAGGCAGGCCTACAGTCTTCGTGTGTCGCGGGCAATGTAGTTGCTAAAGATGATACTCCTCATGCTCGACTTTCCAGAGCCCGACTTGCCCATGAGCAGCACCTTTTTCTTCTTGGGCTTCTTAACCTCGCCAAGAAGCTCTGGCGCGGGCTGCGCGGCCTCTGCAAGAGGGTTTTCGATGTATGAGGCCATGACGTTGGGTGGGTTGGTGTGGGTGAGGTAGGTGAAGAATGATGGTGGAGGTTGGAGGGGAGCTTGTGGCGCTTGATGAATTGGGTTTAGTGGCCCGCCCCCGGGATCGGAGATGAAACGTTGGTCTTGCTTGGGGTTGCAGGTGATCTTCCTACTTCAGATCTTATTCTTGAAGTATCACAAGTTGATCGTATTCGGATGACTTGAATATATGCATTTTGAGATGATTAGCCTCGACAAGGTGGCGAACTATTACTGGCGCTCCTCTCTGTTCCACTCTGGGACGACTATTACATCGTGTACTCTCAAATGTGTAATTTATTACATGCAGTATTCCGGGCATGTTATTAAGATAATACAATTATATGTTCCAGCAAGGTGTTTAAGCTAAGCCGGTCCAAGTTTGACTGCACATGGCCCACTTAGCCCAGACAAAGAGCCGTCGGGAGCATACCTAGATGGTAGTATTAATTCTTGAAATAAGATGAAGCTTTAGGGTAACTTACACCCAGCGTGGCCTCCTTTCATGAGGACACGTCAGATACACCAACAATAGAACACATTACTGTCGCTGCAGCGCCTGTACGAGCATCCCAATGGTATCATGCTAAGTCTCAAGTACGAAGCGAAATTTTGATTAATACATGTCCCTTTATCCTCGAATTCTACTGCCAAGGTGACATTCTGTATCTATCATACCAGGCTCCCTAACACTCAGTCGCTAACGCATACTGCATTTTGACATGGCATCTAGTTTATTATCACAATTATTCCAAGCCTCAGGTATGGGTGCGATCGTCAGCGCAAGGGCATGTCGTGAGTGAGTGACGGAATACGGAATCTGACGCCGTCCTCTGATAATCAGCGTCAACATTCGAGTGCAACTTTCACCCCTTTTAAAACGATTGAACATGGAAGAAGCGCTTCATAGTACCGCGTATGTCTCGTCAAGCGCCTATCTGTGAAGATGTGGCTTTGCTATTTCACTTTGGCAGCCTACTCTCCCACGCGACCTGTCATCCACCATGAGAACCAAGATAATCAAGCTGGCCACCCATACATAATCTACACGGAAGGCCACATGAAAATGTACAGCTCAGCGCCTCTACGCTCCAAGTTCAGCCCTTGGACTTGGAGCATGATGAGTCCTCTCCTTATTGACGGCTCCAACTTGCCTGCAAAAACTACCATACTCTGTTATATACCCCGGATGGTACACCGTCACAATCACTGGCGAAGCTATACACAAAGGTGGCCCATGCCAGATATCACTCTCCATCGATAATGGACAATCATTTCGTTTCGCGTCCTGCGCAGCTTTTGGATACTGCCCTCCAACTCCGGCCACAGCAGTCCTTTTTTTTCGAGCACTCACCGATATACGCAACAGGACTGAGTGCTTCTTGCGTAGACGTAGTTCAACAGACTTGGGGCCCACGAAAGAATGATCTGCCTGGACTGAGTTAATAGGCAATGTTTAAATCAAATTCGAGGCTGCCAGCAGGGCGAATATCTTGGGCATCTTTAGATAAGATTAGATTTCAGGATTCAATACGTGCCAGTAGATATGAACCCCCCGAATTCCAGTCCTCCAAGACGTAGGGTAGCAGCCAATCCATCAAGCTCAACCGGATGTTCTCCCCGATCTGACCATCCAATCCCGAGCTCACATCCAACCCGGAAGGGAAATTGACTCGTTACGCTAGAACTGTAATAGTATAGCTAGCCCCATTCGTTCGACACGTAGAACCACACCAGCTTGCAATGATCAACGTTTGAAACGCTTTATGATTGTCTATTAGGTACAAAAAAGGTATGTATCCTGAGGATGTTATATATAGTACATAGAAAGAAAATTGCCTCATTAATGCCACCAGTTTCTCTAACCCATAACACCAAGCAAAAACTTAAACATATTGACACATCATCAAGATTGAACTCATCACACATATTCATGAGAAGGCTGCTTGCTCATCGGTTCACTCTCATCGTCGTTTGTCTTGCTGACTGCTCCTGTAAGGATTGACCATATGTTGGCTTTGGAACTCTTCCGGTCCACAATATCACTATATCATGTTAGCCCCATATGTCTTTTGCGGAACAAAATTTACTTACACTTTACGCCTCTTGCTATCGTAAAAAGGTGCATCATCATCGAGATACTCGAGACGGGCGAGACCTCTTTGGTCGTTACCAAAACTGACAAATTGAAAAGTCAAGTCGGTGTTATCGACTTTCTTTTCTTCCATCAACCTTACGATCTTCGCAATGCTTCGTTCAACGCCACTGTCGTGGATGGACTCGCCCTCCCATATGCCATCGGTCAAGATCAAGACGCTGGTCGGCCGCTTTGGATCTACAACCTTTCCGTTCTCCAAGATTCTGTTCAGCGAGAGTTCCATGTTGCAGAACTTCTCAGCCTCATTCTTGCTGTACCACTCACGGACTGAATCGACCAGGCTGTTGGTCGAGGTGAGACGTCCCGTGAGCGATGTTAAGTGTCGTTTGGTTGGGTCTGAGGTGAAACGGACATCTAGCACCGTTGAATCGATGTCTTTGAGAATCCATACTAGGACCTCAAATACTTTGAAAACCTCAGATGCTTTGATGCGCATAGAACTGGAGTCATCTAAGACGATGATGAAATGTCGAGGTCGAATGCGGCGACAAAACTGCTTATAGCCATCCAATATACCCCGGCGACCTCCTTTCTGGCGGTGTTTTCTAACGTCGTCGACAGTCATGTTACCGTACAGGCCTTCTCCAGCCAACGAGCTTCTTTGATTTGATGCACCGAGTAGATTGACGGAGGGGCTCTCCACTGGGTTCTCGTATGATGATATTGGAGAATGGGAACCGCTTTGATATGGCGCCGACATACCCAGTTGACTGTTCAAGGCCTGGCGGTCCTGACCAACCGGATAACAACCAGCTGATTCATTGACTGGAATTTCGGGAACTGGCGGAGGTTGAAATGAAAGTTGAGGAAGTGTACTCATACCCTGGTAGGATCGATAATCGGAAGTTCCGGTGCCTGAGTGCGCCTGAGTATTGATACGGAGGGCACTAGCAGACGTTCCGCCATGGCTTGAGCTTGAGCTCCATTGTCTTGAATGTCCGTTGAGTATAGGGGCAACTGGACTCGAAGCTGTGCGCTGGTGCCGCGATGGAGCCTCGTGCTCTACCACATTTAATGGCGAGTGAGTTATAGGAATCGAGCTGGAGACCTCAGAGCTGGTGAACCGCTGGAGAGACCTGGAAGGCTCACCAGCAGGCCTATCGTCCACAGAAACGGCGTTCCCCGGAGTTCGAGTAGCGCCAGGAGACCAATCTTCGAGCATCTTATCGAAGGCACGCCAAAGCGTCATTGGGTCCCCTCTTTCTTGTATCGATACGAGCATCCTCAGCTCGACCAAAGTGCATACGCCCCGAGATAAGGATGAAGAGCCATACAATGTATTAACTGCAGCTCGATGAGATTTGAAAACGCAAGTAAGTCCGGTAGCGCAGTTGTGGAAGCATTCTTCGAAGCCACTACTGACCATAATGGGATAATGGGTTTTGATCTCCATTCTGCGGTCGTTGACTGCTGCCTCGAGGGCGGCCATGCCGCCACTGACCCAAACGATAGACTCGCTGACAACGCAGCCGAGAGACCAGATATCAGAGGCAAGCGAGACCTGCTTCACGTCCTTCTCTTGTTCTTCGAAGATTCGTGGAGCTTCAGGGGCACCTGATAGTATGATATTAGCAACTGGGTTTGCGGTATCGGGGGTTTGGTATAGTCACAGTATGTCCTATTCCCGTCGTTGTCTTGGCAAGTAACGTCCTTCTCATCAATGAGTTGAATGGGGGTTGCAGTGTCAAAGTCAGCTAGCTTTAACATGAAGCCTTCAGAGAAGATACCGTTATTGCCCGGAAAAACTAGGATGTTGGCCGGGTTGATATCTCGATGGGCGCTGTAGGCGTCAGTATCAGATGAAGAGTTGATGTAGGACCCTCGGTACTTACAACCCGGTCCGCTGGCTACCAGGCCCCCCTCCGAGGTTGTGTATCTTGTTGATGGCTTTGGTTAGACCCATTAATCCCTGTAAAAATACACTCGCTGATCGGGTGTGCTCGGACACACATCGCGATGATATAAGTCTCGCAGACTACCTCCGCTCGCATATTCTAGTATCATAACACAGCGATCGCTTTGCTCAAAGGAACCTAGGTAGCGGACTATATGGTCGCACGAGTCAATCGAAGCGAATGCCCCAAATTCTCTGTTCCAGGAGTCCCGGAAAGCTCCCTTTCTTCGTGTGTGGTATTCTTTAAAGACAACTGTTCCCTGCATGGAAGTCAGTGATAGTGCGAAGGAGATGGGTCTTGAAGCTCACTGTAGGACTCCAAGCGGTATCATAGCAGCCAGGCCACAAAGTGACTATCCGAATGAGAGACCTGGAGTTTTGTGCTCTACTTGTTTGTCTTGTTTCATTCTTGATTGGTAATATTTGACGTGGATCAATGTTCCTCTTGTCCATTGGTATATCTACAGAGAAAACGACTGGGCAGAACTTCCATTGGTTTTCGCAAAAGTCACGCATCATGTCTAGTTGTGTGGGATCGTCTCCAAAGAGGTAAGGGTCGAGGATGGGTAGCTGCTGGTCTTGACAGCCATGGCTAATAAACAAAGAGATCAACCTAGTTCGCCCAATGTACACGAGGATGGAAAAGATGTTCAAGTAACCGTTGAGGATGGTCGAGAGTCTTGCGTGAACGCGATAGTCGAGAGCACGGGGAATACGATTTTCGCCTGGTTGCCTCCACCAGGTCTGAGTCATATTAGGGCTAATGAACTCGACCTCGTTGTCATTGCCATCTCGTCCCGTCTGGGAATTCTTCTGAACGTAAGTGATGAACTCGTGATGTCGGTCGTCGCGGTCATGAATCGCATAGGGGTTTGCGGAAAGGCATGGCGACCGTAGTGATAGCAAAGCATTCAACACCAGGAAAAGAGATAATGTGAGCTTCTATGAGGAGTTATGATGGACTGAGTGCAGTTGTATCGATGATCAAAGAGGAAAGCAGGGGAAGTTTACGAAGGTAGGTACTGGTACTAATATAGGTACAATTCTAAGCAGCAAGTGGTGAGGAGGCAGCCTAAGGCAGGCAATCTGCGGCTAAAGTCGTTATTTTCATTCTATAGTTATCGGCTAGAAAGGTGTGTCGCTTGCTCTTGCACAAGGCGTTTTGATGCATCATGTCTCAGCTAGCTCACTTTGCGCATCCACCACCAACGAGGAGGCAGTGATGAATGTGTAATTGATGCATATTGCATATGCACCTTGTGAGTAGTCATTGTAATTCTGCCTTATGATACGAGACGATCTTGAATGTGTGATGCCTTGCTTTGATATGGTTCATGAGATCATAACCGTTGGATACCAGCATCTGCGCCTCATAGATCCTCCTCGTCACCATACATGTTGTCAATCTTTCCCATGATCCATGCCATACGCAAAGGCCCGCAGAGCCCAGCATGAACATGGTGAAATACGGGGAGGTGGCTTCGGGCGGAGGAAACAAGGCTGTAGCCTGGCCGAGGACACTCAGGGCGAGCAATGTGACTACACCTGCAGATACGCCTTGGTATAATCACTAGCATATGTTACGTGGTAAGTGACAGTAGCATTTTCTGAGATCATTATGTCTCTGATGTAGGCTATCATCTATCTTTTGTATTCCCTACAAGAGGAAGGGGGAAAAAGGAAACGAAGATTCGAGGAAAACACAAAATATTGCGCTAATGCTATACAGCTAAATCCGTCCCTATTTATGCCTTGAAATACTGTATTCCTGAACGGAAATAGAGACTGACATACATACCATCCCATACCTCAAATCCTAGCCTTGACCGGCCTGCGCAGCATGAACAGAGTCATCATCCAGACGAAGATAATTATGATCATAATACCCGAAGAAATGCCGAAAAAGAGACTGAACATAAGTTGATTCAGCTTCCATGTTTCCTTTGGTTCAGATCTAGGCCATTCAAGGATCCCGCTCTGGAAAAAGGACTGTCGAAGAACAAAGTCAGTGGTTGCTTCAGCATTATGAAAATTTAGGCACAGAGCCAATCAGACTTACAGCAATAAATGTTCCAGGAAGAAAAATAAGAGTCACGAACGTGATGATGTGCATTGATGTTGTTTCTTGCTTGGTCTTGTCTGCCATGTCCTCCATTTTCCGCGCTGACAGTTGAGCGCTCTCCGCGTAGATCTTATTGATCTTGAAACTATTGTATTGAAGAATTCCATTGTACTGTAGGTATTAGCTACAACCTGATTCCTATCGTTATGCAACTCACCATCTCTTTACTCTCTTTGACTAGCAAGAGTAGTGAATCTAGCTGTATTTGACGCGCTTCGATGTTGGCTTCGATATTCTTAGAATGTCGACAAAATTGTAGAACAGCGTTCTTGCAATGCTTCTGAATGTCCCTCAACTCAGGTATATGGTACTGGCTCATAAGACACTGGTAGTGCTCTCGGATCTGCCTAATGACTTGGTTATTGAGCTTGAGAACAAGAAGCGCCTCTTGGATTCTTTCGAGGGCACCTTGGAGAACTTGAAGCTCGTCAAAGGAGAAAACTTTGAGAGCCTGGAGTTTTCCAATGTCATCTTCAAGGTGTAACGAGTTATCTTCCTCGTGGTCTCTGCGAGTAGAAGATAGGGTGCCGAAACGGATATTAGACGCCCAAGTTGAACTTGAGGGTTGCTTCTTTATAGGATGCTCCGAAAGCCCAGTCACAAGCCGCCGCATCTTTCCAAAATCGGCTTGGTCTTCGATATTAACTGTCCTGGCCTTGTCTGCCTTTTTGCTGACTTCCTCGATGATTTCGTTTAAGTAAAATCTCCAATCGTCATCGCACCAGTCAAGTATCATAGTCAGGAGATCAAGCGAAGATGAGAAGGCTCCAGTAATAGATGCATGGGCCCCTGAATTCAAGAACTTGTTTTCAGATATGGCATCTCTGAAAAGCTCCTCGTTCAAAGGATTTCCTTTACAAGTTAACCAAAACGCCTGGCCGCTCACCACGTCAAAGGAGTGATATACGGCAAGCTGTCGAATCGCCCAGGACGGAGCTCCTGGTGTAGTGATAGACTTTGAGTTCTCTACTGATCGTATAACGAACGAGAAACGTATTTCGCGCCCACAGCGGCCGAGCTGATCGACAGGTAAAGTATACTCGGGTGTGCAAAGCAGTGTATTATCATCGTTAAAGAGCGGTAGGTTGCAAAACTCATACGAAGAGAGTGAAGCTCGAAAAGAATATAGACAGGATAGAAACGAAGGTGGAATGTGTTGGTAGGTACAAAGATATTTGAACATGTCGACTGGGCATTTCAGCCGGCTCTTAGAGGATTGTGACTGAATAGAACTATCCATGTCAGTACTGAAAACTCGCGGGTTGATCAATGCACTGACATGTATCTTAGTTTTGGGACCTTTGCTTTCGGATTTAGATGGGCTACTAAGTCGCTTTGCGTCTTGATCTGTCCAAATTGCAATTGACAGGTGCATTGAGCAGCGCAAGTGCATGTTTCGAAGATTTTGAGAGGCAGGTTCTCGGCCTTTAGGCCAAAGATACGCGATGCTTCACGCTTCCAAGTGTCGGCCACGGCTTGACGTGCTTTAGCACCATGCCTGCCGCAAGGGAAGTTGCTTGGATAGTGTTGAAAGGCAGCACAAAAGTTTTCAAAGTCGAATTCTGACCTGGTTTGCTCTGGGCTAGAGCCTAGCCAATTCTGAGAAGACATCTCTATCTTGAAAGGATAGAGTACGAAATTTGAGGCCCCTATCAAGGCCGACGGCATGGATCTGTTATATTTTTAGTCAGATGAGGCTGCATCATCAGCAAAAAATGTGGTAGAACACAGGCCAGGCATACAGAACTGTGTACAAAACAAACACAACAGGAATAACAAACAAATAAGTGCAGTGGCAGTGAGCATGTCATCGGGTTGAAGCGGTAGAAACACAGTGGAGGCTGAGGTCGCCTCAAGTAACTAGGACTAGAGATATATATTGCTACGTAAAGATCTCCGCCACACTGCGTAGTCCAAGAGTATAGAGCATAGCATCAGGTAGTTTTATAGAGCATACTATTGTTAAAATATACAAAGTGCCTCTAATTCACTCCCGTAGCTCATCGATCTCTTCCTCCTCCTGCTGCTTCACAGTCAGCTGGCTGGTCTTCAGATGTGACCATGCGTCACAAGCAGGTCAAAGTCGAAAGCAAGGACTCACTGAAGTTAGGCGTCGTTCCAGATAAAACACAAACTCATTCCCGGAAATCTAAGTCTCACATGAGCTTTGTCCTCTTACACACCACAAGCGAAGCATCGCCATCTTGAGCGTTGGAAGAACTTACCTCAACTTCAATACTCTGATCGTTGAACGTTTTCCGAAGATACTTCTGAACACGGTCGCGGCGCAGTCTATACGCCAAAATAGAATGGTGCTCCATGGGTGGCGGATCTGGTTAGATCTTGGTGACGATATGTCTTGCTTCTTGTTCTCTCAAGATGTGATATCTCGTATTATCGCCTTGGGCGTTTTTCGCCTGGTCAAGGCCTGTCTCGACAAAGTCTGCTTTGAGGTGTTGGGTTTAGAGGGCCTGGGTGTATCTTCAGTTGGGCGAGATGTTAGATATTGACCCCCTCGACGGCTACAGCTCTTGTGGCTCATGAGCAGGGAGGGCGGGGATGATGCCCGACATTAACACAATCGATGCACACCACGATGATTGGAAGGCGAAAGCTGGGGAATTGGACTTTCTAGGCATCAGCCTCGAGTTATTGCCGCAGTAGTGCCATGATTGAGCCTTCAGTAGTCAGGCAAGACATGAGGCTTGAAATACACGATGCTGTTGGCTGTCTCTTTGTCGACCGTGCGGAGTTGGGCGTTACTATAGGTCACGCAGAGTGACTGCAGAGCCAACATGCAGCAATTGTAACCCCAGCTGCATGTAAACTCTCCCCCTGTTAAGTTTAGGATACCTAACAGCTTAATCTGACATAGCCCGAAGAGAGTCTCACAGCCGCCCTTGCTTGGAGTTTGAAGTTGTTTAGTTAGGAACAAACACTCGCCGTTTGGTGTAGTTTACCGGTATCTAAACACCGGCAGGCGGTCGATAGGGACTAATTCAAAAAGGCCCTTGAAATTCCCTTTGCTGACTGAAAGTGAAAATCGAGGATGGTCCATTATGCCAAAAAAGCAGGCTCTGGGCATGCTGACAACTTGGGCTCGAAGCCGCAGGTACTTGGAGCATTGTCAGCAGTTGAACAAGAACAACGTCACTGTAAAGCTGTGTATCCCAGAAACCAACAATCCAAGCAACTTCCCAAATTTCAGTAATATCGTCGTCGCGGTGGTGATTTACAAAGTAAGGAAGCAAGGAAGGTGCGACAGACAGTCACTTGGCCGTTACGCTTAAAATAACCTTAACTTTAAGTCAAATCCCGGATTACCTCTTTAGGACAGAAAGCCACATATTAGTGCTCCAAAAATAAGCGCCTCAATTGCTGTATCACCAAACGAGGCACAACAAGTGTGAAATCCTTCAACGGAACCATGATCGGTCACCCTTTGCTTTCGTTCTTTGTCTCTGAAGTGACTGCATTCCACGTTCAATATGATGTTGTCTCAGCGCTCCTGTCTATCACTTCTTCATAAGGGCAAAGCAATTTCAAAGCCACGGTTTCGCACATATCATAACGCGACCGCCAAGTTCACCACGATCGACTCAAAGGGCACACCCGCTTCTTGTGAAACTGGAATAATGATAGGGAAACGCCAGGAGAGCTTTATCTACGTTGAGCCTGAAGTTGGGGAAGCCATTAGATCTGCGATTGTTCGTCAACTTGGGTCAAGTACCTCAGACCGGCCAAAAACACTGGCCCTTCAATTTAATCACGATTCTTTACACTTCGCTCACGGCAGGTGCAATCTTCCATAGCGGTTGATCTCTGCTAAAATATAACAGACTCTTTACCTCTTCCTCTTATTGATATTCCTCGAAATCTGGGCCAGTCTAAGAGCGATGTTAGTCCCGCAACGCTATAGCTTTCTAAAAACTGGCATGCCATCACTCTCGACAGATCACCAGATGGTTAGTATCACAAAAGGGATATTCACCTCCAGTAATTCAAGTCAGTCTTTAACTTTTATGCTTACAGAAGCTTTTGAACGAATGGCCAGAGAAAGCGCCAGGGAACTTCAAGGCGCATTGGATAAGCTGAAAGATAGCTAATCACCGGCGTTATAACAACGAATTGAGCCCATACAGGCATCGACCTCACTGCGTTAACTCTTCTGTATTTATTTACCCCTATTCATTGACTTTTGTCCCAAAGACATAGAAATCGGATGATTGTCCCTACTTCTCCAACAGCCAACAAGTGTAGCAGAAGGCGTATACCCATAAACATTTGAGAAGAAACTTACAACGAGCCACTTTTATAAAGCTTTGTACTCCCCAAATGGTCTATATAAACAAAAGGTTGGCGTGAAGCTCTGGCAGTTCGTGCCGGCCCTTGGCAGTGTCAACGGCCGACAGGCTCGGAGTGCCACAAACAGGATTTGTTTACCCCCCCTTCGCCCCCAGTCTTTTCATTCTTCCTTCATCAACATCAAACGTTGCATCTCGACAATTTAACGACTCCGGAAGTGGCGCGGGGATGTCGAATTATCGCCCGCCAGATGATGGCGCCGTGGGTGGCGGTCGTGGCGGTCGTGGCCACGGACGAGGAGGTGGAAGAGGACGTGGCTCACAACGAGGTTGTGGCTGTTATGATTCTGTGCAATCCCCAAGTAGTTACCAAGCTGGTCATGGACAAGCTCCGTATCAGCATTCCCCTCCTTATCATCAAGTATGGCTTTCATACTCTGCCACAGGCTACAATGAGCCTAGTTATGATGAGTACAATTCTCCCCAGGAGCAATACCCACAGGATTGGGTAGAAGCTGACCCAAGGGCTTACCGTCCGAACTTTGCCCCTCCTCCTCAAAGGCAATTCTATGGCGGTTAGTCTGGCCCCAGAAGCCATCAACAGTCTCAGGGCCATGCTCAGCCTCCGAGTCATGGGCCGCCTCACAACTACGGCCAATGGCGACATGAGGGCTATGAGACGCCTCCAAACAATGGTCAGCCACAATGGCATCGGCAGCATGGGCATGAACAAATCTCATACCCTCCCCGAGGTCACCCTTCCTACCATCGTCCAGAATATGGTAGGAATTATGGCAACCAGAGATACGAACATGGCAACGGTCAAGCACCAAACCAGAAAAAACGCAAGCGAAAGCGAAACACAAAGGTCAAACCGGTGACTACGACCTCTGCGAAGAAAGAGGATGGGCAGCCTAGTCTGAACTTGTACGGAAGTTCCAAAGGCGGCGATCATCGAAGCAGCGTCCAATGCGAATCCACAGCCCTCGATGGAGTTTTAGACGTCCTGGAGGATGTGGGGATACTGAAGAGGCGCCGAGTTATTGGGACCAAGCCTGAGGTCAACCAAGTGCCGAAGCCCATCGACGAAGACACTGAGGAAAGCCAGATAGTGCATCGCATGGGAGGCACTGAAATCTCGCAACTTCCCAAGGAGACACCAGCCACAGAAAACATCAAGACTGAAGCGCTTGAATCGCCAGGTCTTGCAAGTTTTCCCAAAAGCGAGCCTGGTACTAGCAACGGGACTTGTGGAAACTGTCGTCAACAAGGCCATGTGGTTTCTCAGTGCTGGCGCGTCAAGGCAAGCGGCTTCATCACTGGGTGCATAATATGCAACGCGCCCAGTGAGGATCACAAAAGCTCGTTTTGCCCACTTTGGCCCAAATACATAGATGAACAGGGCCGCCTCGTTGTCGTACAGAGAGCCAACTTGCCGCCAATTGAGGGCAAGTTCTGGTATCCTCTGTTGCAGAGATACCTGGAGCGCCACCCCGAAGCCGAGAAGCAGCTTCGAGGACTACCATGGACGCTCGAATTCAGCCAGCAGTATCATGATAATGCTGAGCTGCAGGGAAACCTGGCCTACACCATGCAGAGCGAGAACCCAGCCCTTCAAATCGTGGACCCCGAGACTCGCACCTGGGAAGATGCCATGAGGTACTTTGGTCCCAGCGGACGGCAGGGGATGAAGAAGGCACCCAAACTATCTGTCTAAAGAAGTACAGAAGTTCAGGAGAGAGCCCAAGCCGACACTATGGTCATTGCCGCCACCGGATGCGTGTTGGGGTTGAAAGCCATCATTGTAAGTTGAACCATTGTCATCAAACTATCTCAATACTGACCGCCTGTCTTGCAGTTACAAGTCGACCCCGTATTGGGGCGCAGGGGATGCGGCAGATGCTAGAGAGGAGCAGCCAGACAAAAGAACCTATACGAACTTGATAACTATTAGAGGTTCATGAAGAAGAGCACCAAATAAATGGAGTTATCACTCTTCACCGCCCTCGAATACGTGAATGGATATGTTCATTATTATTTGTACACTCCTGATCCCGACTTCTATGCCTGCCAAAGGCAGCCTGGAATATCTCCAGTATCAAGAGGGAAGGCTAATGAGACAAGAAAACTTGCCAGAACTCTCGACCAATGAGGCGTGAACCAGACCAAAGAGGTCCAGAAATGAGCCAGCGGGGAATAATACAGTAGGGTGGCTTTAATATTAAGATTTTATAAAGCTTTGTGATAAATCTCTAAGAGTTATAAGTAGGTAAGATTAGAGAAGTTGGGTTATACCTCAGGTTCTTTTTAGGCATATATCTGTGGTAAATATCCCAAAGTTCAATAATAAATACGGGAATCTTATTTGAAAGAGTCCGTTTAGATGCGTCTTGGCAACTGTCAGACCCATCCAAGCAAAGAAGCATTTGCGAAAGCGATAATACATACCTAACAAGACAGGCAGTCCCAGCTACAAGGTATCTCGAGGTTTTATAAGGGAACGGACTTCCGGTCATTGATTGTCGAGTCTCAGCTCTGAGCCACAATGAAAAAGACCCTGTCCAGCACAAAGACAGCGTGTAATTGGGCCATGAGCATCGCCACAATCATCCTTGCTGCAGGCCAAGCAACTTAATTAAGCTAAAAAGGACCCCTGAAACCCGCCCGTTGATCGTTCTCAGCCCTAGAATCTTGCATGAATCAATGCCGAGTCCGACGTTTTGACCCAACGTCACAGCCTCAATCCATCTTCAAGTCCGTACCCGATTGCGCGTTTGGAGGCCTTCAACGCCAGTTTATTCTTGACGATTTTCCTACGGTTAAACTGCTTCACTATTGAAAAACTGTCTCAGTGATGAGAGCGTAATGCTCTAAATGGAGACGTTTCCCCGCTGTTGAATCAATCCAAGCACACTAGCCCGCTGGAAAGCTTGGCTACCTACAGTCTGACAATGGCTTCTTTGCGAGCTGACTCAAACGTGCCCTTGCTTAAGACATGTCAGACATGTTTCAACGCCAAGATCAGATGTGAAAGGTCGCAGGACTCAGGGAAATGCGATAGGTGCTTGCGCCTGGATAAAACATGCGTGTTTAATCCCTCTCGGCGACGCAGAGCTCTACGGCCAGGGTGAGAGATGCCGTTGAATCTGCGTATCACTAGCTGATGGAATAAATAGACCATCGAGAAATCTCGAGATTGCAAGTCCTACAAGATCGAGGTCGCCCTCTGCAAATGAGACCTCAGCTAATGCGACGGACAACTCACCGCCCGTCTCTAACGCGTCAGGCAGCATCGACACAGATGCATCTCACAACCCCTTTACCCGTGGTCTTTTGTCGTTGGACAATGGCCATGAACTTCTTGATATCTTCAGAACACGGATGTCGTCTCATTTCCCGTTCGTGGTAGTTCCAGAGACGGTATCCATCCAGTTGCTGATGCAGAATAAGCCGGCGCTATGTGTTGCGATACTTGCTGCGACTTCAACTGGAGTCTACAGGCTCCAACAAGCACTGGGCCATCTTTTCAATGAGATCGTGGCGGTGAGATTGGTCAAGGGGCCGTTTGCAAGTCTTGATATGCTACAGGGACTGCTGGTGCATCTAGCCTGGTAGGCAACTCGATCTTCTTCACATTCATCTCTAATCGCTTCAGGGCACATTATCATCAATCTTCAATGAAATATACTCAGCACTTGTCACTTGCGGCTAGTATTATCTCAGATATGAGGCTCGATCGCCCACGACCAGCTAGTCTCTGGGCCTTGAACAGAGAGACTAAACAGACTGCCAGCGACATCACGCACGACGAGATGAGAGCTTTGGCCGGGACATATTACCTCTGCTCTAGGTACTTTGAACCCACGATATATAGTGCTGTAGCTAACTGGGTACAGCTCAGCAGTCTTGCTCCAAAAGTCACATCACTTCAGATACTCACCTTACATCCTCGAATGCTGCCACATCCTCATGTCCAAAGGCGCATACCCATCCGATAGACACTTCCCGTACATGATCTACCTCCAAAAACTCACCGAAGAAGTCGACGATGCCGTGACAGAAGCCACACGTACAACAAAGGGATCGAGACTAGCGCAACTACCGGCCGAACTCCATAGAATTCGAGAACGATATACGACAACAAAGTCATCGCTGCCGTTTCCCCTCAGCGAGAGTCGTAAGTCGCCCGTTCATGGCTCAAGTCCTTGCTAACAATCCAGCAACCATCCTTCTGCAACTCCACGTCCTTGATCTCCTCATCTGCCAACCCTCCCCAGACGGCGTCTCCTACGGACCCAACGGCTTCCAAGATCTTCCAGCAGGCGCCGACCAAACGCGTCTGTTGGACTGGCTATCGCAGAGCATGTCAGCCGCAAAGTCCCTGATAAGTGTGATCCTGGTGCTTCCACAGGGAGAAGAAGCAGCCATGCCAAATACCGGCTGGATCATGTTAAACTGCGCCGTCTCGCTCGCGGTTCGTCTCGATCTCGTAGCCGCACAGCCTGAGAATGTGCAAGCTGCAGGTCATCTCCGTCGTATTCTCGACATGCCTCATACACTCCGCCAAATTGTGTTGCGCATCGAAGCTGCTTCGGGACCAGACTCGGGCGATGGCGCGCTGGATCCGTTTCATGGTCTTGTACGACGAGCGAGACGTATTGAGAAGTGGTACCTCGAGCGCTGTGGCCCTGCCGAATCTTCCCAAGGAGGAATACCCTTCACGTCTGAGGCACAGAGCAATCCCTTTTCGACGGCAGATATGGATCTCACCACATCGTCTTTGGAGGCGAGCGTGGTACCGAGTCTGCAGGTAACGAGTGAACTTGATCCATGGATGTCGAGCGACTTTGATGTAGACTTGGGGATGGACAGCTTGCTGTATACGGGCCCGTTTGACTTCTTGAGCGATCGTCAGTTATAGTACAGTCCTGGGGAGAAGCGCTGTATATGGGCATACGGATACGGACTTGTAAGCGCCGGAGTTGAATGAGCCGGTTTGAATGTCCGTCGGATGTCCGTATTATGTATATACACCTATCAAAATCCCTGAATGGCAATAACCTCTCCCTTGTACCATCGGGGATCAATGACCCAAACTCCGTCTATGCCTGTCTATCTGATCATGTACATCATTGACTATTTTTTACCCTTTTTCTTTCCAGCAGCCTTCTCCTTCTCCTTGCCCTTTTTGATAGCATTCACGAGATCTTCCATGTCAGCTTCTTGATCCTTCTTGCTCTTATCCTTGGCTTTCTTTTCGTCCACTGCCTTTTGAGCGGCCCTCTTCTTGGCCTGGATCTTCTCAACCTTTTCGATCAGAGCATCACTCTCCTGCCATAGCTTCTTGGCCACTTCTTCATCCTTGACCTCTTTCCGCGCAAAGTCGACGTCCAAACACTCCTTGATGAGTCTTCCACCCGATCCACGAGCAAAGTCGCTGTCCATGGCGGTAAAGAGAATAGTCTGGGCAGCCATCCATGGAGACTTGAGGAGGAACCATGGAACGATATATCCAGCAAGGTAGAGGGCAAGTCCCCAAAGAGAACCACGCGTCAACCAGCGACGAGTGCTTGGGGTTCGTGCAAGACCAGGGTCCACAAAGATGACTCGAGTGTTGTTAGGTAGCTTGTCGGGTCGCTCGTAGGCATCGAGATGTTTCTGGAAAGCTTGGCCAAAGACATTCATGGCAAGCTTGCTGCGGGCGTAGGCGTTTCCTGGAGACCAATTGTCCTTTGTAACCGGCTCTTTCAACGAAGGCGATCCAATGTAGGCAGAGCACGTAGGAATGATGACTCGGACATCTCGATCGATAGGCTGCGCTCGAAGAGCAGGGCTCAAAATGCCAAGCAGATGGAAGTTGGCCAAGAAGTTGACCATCCACGTCTCTTCAATGCCCTCCTCAGACTCCCTTCTCTTTCCACCAGGCGGCGTCATGACAGCCGCGCAGAGGATAATCATATCCAATCGTCGAGGCGGCGCATTATCGATCCACTTGGTCGCAAATGTTCGGATGCTATGGAAATCAGACAAATCAACTTGTTCGGTGTAAATCATCTGATTATTCGTCTTTTGTCGGAGATCTTGGATGTATTCGACCAGGAAAGGATCGGACGGAGGTGCCTGGGTGAGCAGAACCAGCTGTGCACCCTGCGCGGCGAGACCGAGGGCTGTTTGGGCGCCTATACCGGACGTTCCGCCCGTCATCATAACGACTTTGCCATGGAGGAGGCGAGGAGAGGGGTTTCTGCGGCCAGATGTCCAGATCTTGAGGAGAGCAAGGAACGTGATGGTGAGGATGGTGTAGATTATTGTGCGACTGTGTTGCCGGACTTGTTCGGGGATGCCATTTTCGAGCACGCCTAGGAAAAGAACGAGAGGCATGGCGTAGAAGTGATGGCGGAGTTTGTATCAGCGCATGCTGTGGAATTGGTGGTGATGACGACGATGGGTTTTGATGTCGTGGTCTCAATCTAAGGGGATGATTGCACGTGACGTTTATATCTTATCGCACTTGCACTTGCACGTCCTCAACGTGACATCGCCTTCATCTCGCATCAACATCAACTTCAGCTTCAATAAACAAAAGAATACTATTAATTGACTATTATTCACAGATTATTCTCCTCTGACAAGTGAACTAATCTCGCAGTCTGTCATCTTGCTTCTTCTTCACCCAGATCTCACCAACCGGATCGCCGTAATCAGCTACGCATTCCCAATCACCAATGCCATGTTCAGCAGGGGCCTTTCTAACGCCTCTACCACCACCGCCGATGATTAAATTTCCAGGACGATAGTTCTCATCCATCTTCATACGACGAATTACGCTTCCATGGACTCGGACAGCATGAGGGACGTCTCGTACTTCGCCGCCTGGGAGAGGCCAACGGATTGGCTTCCATGATCCATCAGATTGGAGATCCATCCTTCGGAAGGGGAGATACTCCATAATCTTCCATGCTGTCACTGCAAAAGGACCGAGTCCCTGACCGTATTCAAGGGAGTCGTGGATTCGAGCAGTGCATGCGCCGTGCATCACATTGTGGAAGTCGTCGCAAGAATCACCCGTCTTTTCGTCCATGGGCATCGTTGGTGTACGACTCGGGCCTCCGTTACCACTTGTCACTCGAAGATCTGGAACAGGCGGTCGTCCTGTCGCATCCTTCCAGTCGTGAGCAACACAGCATCCCATCTCAGCAACCTTTTCGTTATCAAACGGAAGCCCAGCTCTTTGAGCCTCTCTCACAATCCAAGCAAGCGGAATATGGCTGGTACTCTTACTGTCTTCTAGCATTTCCCAGCCTCCACCAACGTCAGCATGTCCTCCTGAGAACCAAACCTCATCGATGTCTTGTGCGGAGTCGTCGTCAATGTTGTCGATTTCAGAAAGAGCCAGGCCAGAACGATTGGACAGTGTCTCTGCGTCTCCGCGTTGGTTTGAACAGGATCTCCGACATGATTTGGAGCGAGGTCGATATGGTGCATACGCGTTTCCCTGCTTTTTTCGGCCTCTTTTCTCGTCGGGGGCAAGATGACCACTCCTCCCTCGACCATGCTCGTGGAAATCTTCGCGTATATCCTTAACCGCCTTGTGAAAGTGATGGTGTTTATCGTCTTTCTTTTCTGGTCGATTTTGATACATGAGGTCCTGCCGAAACTTGGCCCGTCGCTCATCAATGCTAACCGCATGACGAATCACTCTCGCACTACTTCGGGCAGTATAAGGGAACTTGCTGCGCTGCATCCAGGCTGTCTCAAACTTGGGCACCGAATTGACCGTGTCGAATAGCCCCAGGAATCGAATGCGGCCAACTGGACGAGAGAAGGTCTCTCGAAAACCCTTCATAAACTGGAACATTTCGTCCCTCTTCTTTCGTACTTCGTCGGCCTCTTTATCGTCTCCTGAAACTTGCTCACGACCCTGCCATTGAGCAAATGCTTTCCAAGCAAACTTGACCATTTCTTCGTTGCCATGCGATAAGAGTCCAATGTAGTCGAGCATTTCGGCAAGGAAGCGTGCGATATACGCTCCTCGACTGAACCCAAACATGTAAATCTCATCGCCAGGGTTGTAAAATCGCATCAGAAAGCGGTAGCCTCCTACAACGTGTTGGTCGAAGGAGGATCCGATGGCCGAGTCTTTAGCCTTCTGATACCAAGAGCTGAACCGAGCGCGAATACCGGTGTGAGTGAGCGACCCCGAGACGACGTAGGTGCCAATGCCAGCTTTATCCTGTTAGTTAAGACCGCGAACTGGCAAAAGACTCACGTTGGTAGTAATGGTACTGGTCATCCGCCGTTCGATCTAGCATTCGAAAGATCTTGAGGATATTGCTATCGCTGTCATCGCCGTGGAATTTGTTTCCAGTTCCATCAAAGCAGAGAACAAGCTTCCTAGGTTTTCGCCCAGGCTCGGCACCTGGAGCTACAGGTCCCATGGCGGGAGTTGAGGGTCTACTCTGGAAGTCATGAGAGGAGTCGGGGTGGTCTTTAACAGAGCCGTTCTGAGGCGTTGGCGCAAGGTGCGTGTAGTCCATTGTTACGCAACTGCTTCGGTGTAGTACTCGGTCGGAGCTTGCGTTGTATTACATGCACGATTTGACCAAATCGTCCATCAAGCAGCGGCTGGGGAGTCGGCTCCTTATCTCTTTACCCGATGACCCAGGCTTGTCTCAAATCTCAAACTATGGCATGTCTAAAGCCGGAAAATTGGTGTTGATCGGCCCAGCGGTGTACTTATTCATTCCTGTCTAGACATCCCCGCAAAACACTCAATGGCTTGCAAGCCGTGAACGACTACGCCGGTGGCTCAAGGTTGTAAGCATGTCTCAGCTGGTAGCGCAATGGAGAATGGCTGTCGATACTTGCAAGGGCGATAGCATTCTGCAAGTGGCTAGTAATAGCGACGATCTCTGTCTTTATGGACGCCATGTTTGATGAGGATGCTTCTGACTGGGTAAACGATTCCAGCCCCAAGACATTGGATCTATCACGGTCGAAAAGACGGGCAGATGGGCTCGCTGGTCAACTCCACCCATGATCCAGCGGGCCTCAATTCACCAACCAGAAGCACTAGATCGACATCAACTACCGACAGTAATGGAATTGCATTTCCCTCTATCGCGTCTTTGTTGCCAGCGTTGAGCTGAGAGCCCTCTTTGGGACATGGCCAAGTCGATCCGTCAGATGTGGCTGATCTGAGAGATTTCCCGCTGTCGATCAACATGCCTCATTTTAGACCCCGTTCCCTTGTGGACGCCAATCGGAGGTGAATCTGCAGCTCCTTTGCCGGACGCTATTGAGGGCCGTCCCTAGGACGGATAATGAGCAAGACGCCCTTTTCTCAGCCGTGTCTGAGTCCCTCGTAGGAACTTGGTGATGATGATAAGCCATCGACGTTGGTGGCACAATAATAGACTCGATTCAAAGGTCAGACACCCATCTACAGCTTACTATTCTTCCAAACAGCCTTCCTCTTCTCAACAAAACTCAAGACACCCTCCTTCATATTCTCCCCGCCCTCCATCCTCTGATACATCCCTTGGTCAACCCTCTGCGTGCTGTCTCTCGGCCCCTCAGC
>JABFFF010000360.1:0-44501 GCA_013623665.1 Fusarium sublunatum | reverse complement strand
TAAGGTTTATATTATTATAACTTTATTTTTATATATAAGTTATATTATCTAAATGCTTTTTTTACTTCTTTTCTTAAAAATTAATATCCTTATCGTTATAGTTATTTAGATGTTTGCGGGTTTATTTTAGGAAATTGCGATTTACTAAACCGGAAACTATAGGATCTCTTCGCCACCGTATGACATACAGTTGATGCCTGGCACCATTACCGCCTTGCTTTTTTTCTGCCGGCAGAAAAATTTGGTGCGAGTGAAGTATAGTGTGCGCAGATAGCAGAGCGGTTCTCAAGTTCTTCCTGTTGATAAGCAATCTTATCCGTTAAATCGCAGCCATATCCACTTTTGTCTAGTCCACTGTGCGATAAATAAAGATGTAGCTGCTATTATATATACTATATTTCTTAGTATTAATAATAAACAATATAATATAACTAGGTAAGTCAAGAAGTATAGAATCTACCGCTTTTAACTGGCATATTGATAAATAATTCCCAGGTTGAGATTAGAAGTCATCATTAAGGCTAAAAATGAATAGGTTATCAGTAATGACTAGCAGCCACTATTATCTGTTTACGTTTGGTTATACGCGAAGCTACTCTATGTTACGTCTAAGACCGTAATATATAATTAGGCTAGGATGGCGTATAAAGAGTAGGATTGAATCTTTTATGTAGTAAATATACCCACTAATTATAGACTGTAAACAGTTAAACAGGTGCTAGAGTGTTATATATAAGCAGGGATCCTTGCAGATTACGCACAGAAACTAACAAAACCTTTAAGGGACAGATTTTTAAGAACATAACATTAACACACAATTCAGCATCAATGGACCAAACACACGTAATTTCTCATATAAGTAGGACGGCCCAAACTAGGCGTTCTTATGTTAGAACCATCCAAAAAGGGGGTTAGAGAGAACAGCAAAACGTTAACGTAACTTGGTCTAAAAATCGCTATTTGTAAGAAGTGATCCCTTAAACTTGTGATTTATTGGCACACCACGCTACTTTACGGCCAGAACCAGACGTTATCGCAACTGTCTCTATAATTTATATAGGCCATTATAGAGGGTAGGTCTAGTGATAGCCGAGAATATATAATAACTAAACCGTGATAGGTCAGTTAACTTTATCTGACCTCCTTTAGCTGAGTCTATAAGCTGCCACAGGTTACTTTTGTAAGAAACTTACCCTTACGCTTTAAGATCTTTATATTTGGGATTGCGATATGGGCAGGTTTTTCTTAAGCTTTGTGAATATGAGTAGTTATAGTAATAGAATATCGGCTAAGTATATAATCCTGATCTTTTTGGACAAAAGGCATATATTAAGACGCCCGGTACATCTAGAAAGTTAAATATTACTCTACTGTATAGTATTACTTCCAATATCTTATTTATTTACAGTATTGGTATCCGTTGTCGTAATGTATATGATTTCTTAGATATCCTATACCTATAATATAGGGGTTAAAGGAAAAATCCTAGGGTTTATGGAGTCGCAATAAGATTCTTTATCGTTCTATCAAACAACAATACGTCAACAAATTAAGTATATATCGTATAAACTAAACACCGTTTGTTAGGTTAAAGCGATACGGCCTGATAATCTTTGCCATAATGGGAGTATTCCCTATGATCGTTTAGCTATATGTGCTAACCTGTGCCAAATCCTATCAGACTTGACCGTCTGTGGCACTTATCACATAAAGCGGCCTCAAGCCCAATAACGTTAATCCCTCATTATAAAATTGCATATTTATATAAGCTACAGTATAACGCTGTAAGTGCCGATTAGCTTATTTGTAGTCCTCCTTTGACTACATCTGCCTTTCTATATCCAAGGGCGGTTCGATCGAAAAATTAGTTCTTAACCTGGTTACTTTTGGACGCTACCACTTTTAGACGCTACCACTTTTAGATGTTACCACTTTTAGATATTACCACTTTTAGACGTTACCACTTTTAGACGCTAATCATTATAGGGCTGTCTAAAGTTGCCAGGTGAGACCTTATCGATACAGTCTCGGTCGAAATCAGAGGTCTCCCTAGCTCTTTACACAGAATTTCTGAGTATGGACCAAGCCGCGGCTTATATGGCTCTTATAGTGCATAACGCGAACCGCCAAAGGTGGTCTTACATTAAAACGCTAATGTCCTATTTCAGTTACTTATTGTCATTTCATTTATTTTCACAGCTATCATCTTTCGTTTAGTCCTTTACGTCCAGAATAAGCCTTTATTATAGACCTAAGATGGCGACCTATCTGTCTAATGCTGGCTATTAGACATTATACTATAATAGCTGACTACGGCTAGCCAGAACGTTCTGCGTGAACTATGCAGGCCATAGCCTTTGGTCTCTTTGTCCCTCCTTTAATGTGCCCTTCTTTTGAATAAAGGCTTAAGTAGCCCTACTTCCTTTTGATAACTTTGTATCTTATAGTGGCGCCATTATCGATAAGTAATCGATAAGATTGGTCGCGGACGCGTCACGCTATAAGGCTCTGTCGCTTTAGATCTCTCTAACCTTCCCTTCAAAACAGAGTATAGTGGTTAAGATAAAATGCCTTTCTTATGCTTACCGACGATCTAAAGCTCCCGGCTGGCCAATACAAATAACTGCCATAGCTTCTACAGCTTTACTGATGGCATTAAGTCACGTATACCATACATATTGGTAGACTAAGCTTTATTAACCCCGCGTAATAGTCAGGCCATTATAGCTGTCGTCAATAAACGCAGAAGCGAATATAATGGTTAGGTTCGAAGGCAGAAGTGCTCGACATCGCGTCCTGTGTAATCGCCGTGGTCGATCTGTGGCCACGGTGCTTTGCCTATGTTTATAGTACTCCCGAGAGGTAAAGCGCGCCAAATAGGATATCGAAAGACTCCGCAAAGAAGTTCTCGTCGAAGGGCGTCGTAGGAGAGAGCTGAAAACGACTAGTAGTAGTAGTAGTATTTATTACGCCCGGGAGAACGGACCTCATAGGGCCTGTGGCTACGCTAAGCTATTCACGTATTCCCCGCTTTTCGTCCATTCTACACAAGAAAGCCCTACTGCTCTTCCTGTTCTTACTTTTCTAGCCCCGTTTGCTTGACTCTGCTTGACAGACCTGCTCAAAGGCCAACCAATACCATCTCCAAGTGTTCAACATCCTATCTTCAGCAGCTAAAGCATGGTCTGTCAACTTAAGGCTGCTTGTTGTTAGTAATCAGCTGTGATATTAATATTAGTAGTCATTTGTTTTCTCCTTCTCAAACTCCTTCCTGGCCCAATCTTCCTGTCGCCATCGCAAATTTAACTGTCGCTCGCACCGACTCCAGGTCAGGTCTCCATTTTACTCCGTCTAACGCCGACTTTCCACCTAGAAAGAAGGAAAGGTTACCCATCATATTTTGTCCTACTCGACGCATGGCTTCACGCTCTGCTTCCCATCTTATGCATCGGAACAGAAAATGCTCCATTGTCTCTGGTCCACATCCACATTCACACATGTCCGACTCTACGGCCCCGATCTTATTGAGGTAGCTGTTAATCTTCGCCATTCCCGTGCGGAGCTGCGAGAGCACTCCGGCTTCTCGTCTCTTGCAAATGTCGTATAGTACTTGCGTATATTTGCCTGGTAGGGCCCGATCTATCCGTTTAGAGTAGTCGCCTACATTGTTGGGTAGTTTCCGTTGCTGATGCAGCTGCGACACTGCCAGCCTGAGCCGCATAGAGCGGGCCTGGTACGGTAGCGATTGCGGCGTGCATCCCGCTCTGGTAGCCTTCTTGGCTTGTCTCTTTGCTTCACGACTCATGCTGAGGTCATCGTCTCTGGATAGTACCCAGATCATCTTGACTCTATTGTTTCCCTTTCTCAGTCGCTCAATATGCTCGTAGATTTGACGGATGGAGGTCTGGCCTGATTGCTGTTGCGGTCGGGCAATCGCCTTGAGTGACGACTGGCTACTTGACAGCACTGTAAGCTCTCGACATTGTGGACCATCCGGCATGCATCGCAATGCCATCGCTATCGCCTCCAGCTCGGCGGTGTACGGGCACTGATCGTCTCGTGACCCGAGCGTGGCCGAGTACCTGGCCACTATCCTGTCTGTTTGACCAAGCGATCTTTGGGCCACGATGCCGCCCATACCCACTAGACCTCCCCTGTCGGAAGCACTGGTTGCGATGACAATGTCGTTGGCGTTCTTTGCAGCTATTTCCGCCGCTTCACGATCGGCCTCGCGTACAAGCGGCACCCGGTTGTACCACGGTGGTACCGTATAGGCCTCAATCGTTTCCATCCGCTCCGTTCCGCTGCCTTCATACGCAAGCGCCAGCTTCTTCAACGGTGACATGTATCTTCGACTCGCCGAAACCTTGAGGGCTGCTAGCGGGTGCGTCTTTGGCACCGTCTTGATGTTGATGTACATCCGCATGCCTGCTTGAGCATGTCGCTCGCATACCGTCTGTATGTTGGCTTCTGCCTCCATCACTGCTGTCGCGACTGTCCGGAAAGCACCCGTGATGGCTCGTGCTCCTATCTTCTGAGCCCTGTTGAACCAGCTCAGTGCTCTTTCGTTTCGTGCATGCGACCACACGACCGAAGCGTAGTCCATCGCCAGAGAGACGGTCGCCGTAAACAGCTGCCTAGCCGTGCGTGGAGATAGCATCCTCAGTCTTCTCAGGCACATGGCCGCCGTAACAAAAATAAGCGCTAAGCTGGATTAAGTGGGGGGCCCATAGGGACACGGGTACCCGTGGGCATTATGTAAGCGGCGAATGAATGAATGAATGAATTTATTTCGCCCGAGAGGATACGCCTCATAGGGCCCACAACATTGTATCTCGTTACATTGTTTTCCCCATATTTTACCCCTTACACCCTCGACCTCACCAGTCCTTACACCTTGCTGCTTTCCCCAGCCTCGCTTGTCCCTGCGACAGTCCTGCTTGAAGGCCAACTTCTCCAAGTGTTCAGCATCCCATCTTCAGCAGCTGAAGCCTGGTCTGTCTACTAGAGGCTGTCCTGTATTAGTTCTTGCTGTATTATATCGTTTAGTATATAGGTATATCTTGCATGTTTTCATGTCTGTGTAGCATCCAAACGTCCTGTGCTTATCGCAAACTTGATCGCTGCTCGCACCGCTCCTAAATTCAGGCTCCACCTGTGCCCGTCCTCTGCTGTCTTGCCTCCCAGGAAGAACGATAGGTTACCCATCATTGCTTGGTCGACTTTGCGCATGTGCTCTCGTTGTTCGTCCCATAGTGTGCATCGGAAGAGGAAATGGTTGACCGTTTCTTCTTCCTGGCCACAGTCGCATATGTCCGTCTCTACTGCGCCTATCCTGTGCAGATACCTGTTGACACGTGCCATTCCTGTTCGTAGTTACACCAGGATGTCTGATTTGCGTCTCTTCAGGGTGTCATATAGTATGCGCGTGTGCTTGCCGGGCAGCGCCTTGTTAAGCTGCTTTGAATAGCTGCCTACGCTCTCAGGTAGCATCATGCGCTGTCGGCGTTGTGCTAGTAGTATTCTCAGCCGGGTCGATCGGGCCTGGTACGGCGGTTTCGTTGCTCCGCACCCGTTATCTGTTGCCTTTCGTGCTTCTGTCTTCGCTCTTGCTCCCAGTACAAGAGAGCCATTCGTAGACGATGTCCAGCGCATCTTGATGGCGTTTCCGCCCTTTCTAAGTCGTTCGGCATGCTTGTAGATCTCCTGGATGGTGCCTTGCCCTGACTGCTGTCGGGGTTTCGCAATTGCTTGTAGCGCCGATCGGTTTCTTGTTGCAATGATTATATCTCGGTGTCGGAGCCCATCGGGCATGCACCTCAGGACCATTGCTATCGCTTCCAGCTCGGCCGTGTATGCATTTTGCTCGTCTCGCGGGCCAAGAGTGACGGAGTGCTCTGCTATTACATCGTCCGTCGCTCCTCTGCCAGCGGTGTTGCGCACGACACCGCCCATGCCGACTAGTCCGTTTCTCGCGGATGCACTCGTTGCGATGAGCACTTGTCTTATGTTGCTGGTCTCGGTCACGTCGTCACCTGTATCTACATCTGCCGCTGCTTCCCTGTCTGAATCGTACTCCACCCCCATGTGTCTATGCCACGGTGGTAGCGCATATGGCTCGATCGTTTCCATCCGTTCTATTGCGCCATCGTGGGCGAGTGCTAGCTTCGCCAACGGCGACAGATACCTCTGTGTCTCCCTCACTCTGAGTGTCGCAAGCGGGTGCATCTTCGGCAGTATTTGCATGTTGACGTAGAGCCGCGTGCCCGCCTGCGCATGACGTTCGCCGACTTGAGTAATGCCGGCTTTCGCTTCCGCCACTGCTACTGACACCGTTTTGAAGGCTCCTGTGATTGCCTGCGCACCCATCTTCTACGCTTCGTTCAGTAATTTCGTCTCCTTCACCCTGCATCGGTGAGACCACACGGTAGAGGCGTAGTCCGTCGTCGGTGCTACTGTTGCTAAAAACAGCTGCCTCGCTGTTCGGGGAGCTAGCAACTTCAATCTTCGCAGACACATGGCCGCTCGAAGGCCCCGCGTAGCTGCTTTCGCCATGTGCTCCTCATACCGCAACTCCGAGTCCATCACCAGCCCCAGTATCTTGCCGCTTTTCTTGGGGATGATCGGTTGGCCCTTGATCATATACAGGTTTTCCTCGGTGCGTTCGGGATGGCGCGTGAAGTGTATGATGACCGTCTTGTCTTCCTCAAACGTCGCCCCGCTCCGTCTCTCCCACTTCAGTGCTCTGTCGATAACAGCCTGGATGCCTACTCGGTTGGCTTCTGCTGTCGGACCCGTCACCCAGGCTGAGTAGTCATCGATAAAGGCGATCGATCCCCCTTTTGCATCGATCTTGCGCTGCACGAGGTCTGCGTTGAAGAAGAGGAACAGCACCGGTGACAGGGGTGACCCTTGAGGAAGTCCGGCCTGTGGCAGGTCCCGTCGCTCAGAGGTGTAGCCGTTTACCACGATCGTCGCGGACCGATTAGAGCAGAAAGCGTCGATCCACTTCACCAATCCCTTGAGAATGCCTCTGGCTTCCAGTCTCTGCAGCAGTCGATCCTTGAACACCCCGTTGTACGCTCCCCTCACGTCAAAGCTTATGAGGCTGAGCACCTTCCGGTTGCGCCACACTTTGTAGATGTGCTCTTGGAGGAGCAGGAGTGCTTGCCCGGTCGATCGTTGCTTCCTTCCGCCGAAATGGTTCGTGGGTAAGAGCCCGAACGTCTCTACCGCGTACGAGATCCTGTCCGCGATGACCGCCTCTAGAATCTTGCCCAGCGTCGATAGAAGTGAGATCGGTCTCCATGACTTGGCCACCTTGTAGTCGTCCTTGCCCGACTTCTTGAGCGGGGTGATTTTCGCACTCCTCCACTGGACCGGCAGCTCTCTGTCTCTCAGGGATGTCCGAAACAGATGCAACACCCGGTCTCCCACTACGGGCCAGAGCTGCTTCCACACCATCGCCGGCAGTCCATCTTCGCCTGGAGCTTTCCATGCCTTGGCCGCCATCACCTTCTCTTCCACCTCCTCCAATGTCAATTCTGGCATCACTACTTCTCGCTGCGCCGGCCGGTGCTCTTCATCCTCGATCACCGCCGGCAGAGGCGGGAAGAAGACGCTGAGAAGCTCCTCTGCCTGCTCCACCTTGTCGCTCGTCGTCGTTCCATCTCTTCTCTTTAGAGGAGGTATTTTATCACCTATTGCTTCGCCTCCCGGCGAGAGGTACTTGGCTGATTGCCAGATGTTGGCTCCGTCTTCGAGAAAGCTGTCCCAGTGTTCCTTTTTCTGCCTCCTGATCGCGTCGTGGTACTCCTTTGCCGCTTCTCTGGCCTTTTGCTCCAAGTCTGCTGCCTCTCGTCCTTGTCGCCGGCATGCCCTTGCCTGGTTGCGCCAGTACGTGTACATCCGCCGCAGTCGGGTCAGGTCCGTCGTCCACCACCTCTTGGCGTAAGGCGACGGCTTGGCTCGTGGGACCAGGTCATCGATCGCGTCCAGCACCACCGACATCAGCCTGTCCGTCTGAGCCTGCACTGTGCCACCACAGGGCAACGCTTCCAGCGTCATCCTAACCCTCTCCTTGATCTCCAACCAAGGTGCATTCTTGAATAGCAGTCTGTCGCTGGGCGTTCATTCCGGTGGTGTCGTGTCGAACTCCGTTCGGATTGCTCGATGGTCCGACCCATGCTCTGTTGGATGTATCCCACAGCTCGTTATCTCCTCCGCCAACTCTGCCGACGCCAGCACCAGGTCAATCGTGCTCGTTCTACCTCCTGGGCCTTCCCACGTCTTCGTGCCTCGGGGCAGCAGGCTGTGGAGGCCATGTTCTCCCATCAGCTCTATGATCGGTCCAGCTTCGCCTTGCCTCCTTCCCGTCACCTCATCACCTCCCCATAGTGTGTCGTGACGATTGAAATCCCCTACCAAGATCACGTCAGTTCTTCTACCGGCCCCATTGCGGAACTCCGCAATCGCCGTGTGCAGCTGCCCCATCGCCGCTTCGAGTGCCTGCTCGTTTCTCCCCACTACATACACCGACACCACCAGCACGTCTCGCTCAGGGAACCTGACGATTGCTGCCGTCAGGTCTGGCGATGGGATCGGGACCTGTTCTGCCTCCAGGTCCCTCCGTATCCACAACATGCTGCGGATCGGCCATCACGACACCCGCGGCTCACGTGTCTTGGTGGGGATCATCTTCGTCCAGTTGCTGTGGTGGTTAGGCGCCGTCATCACCTATCCCTCGATTGTGCATACCCACGGCTCTACTACCGCCAACGCTATATAGTCTCTGAGATCTTAGTCGTTTATTATACTTAGACATACCTTATCGTTCTTCTGCACATTCAGTTAGTACACTTATAGCCTAGTGCTTATCTCCTTACATCTGTCATAATCGATATACTTAACGGAATGATTCATACTGTCTTCTATATAATATACACATTAGCTCTACTGCCTCGTATTGTCTATAGTAGTATCCTCGCTCTATATACCTACCGTATCTCTTCACTTCTTTACAGACGAATGCCTTATGGTCTAGCCCCCAGCAGTTATAGCATTACACTACGCCGGCTCTAGGCTTAAATACGCTCATCCTCGCCGATTCTCCTCCGAGGTAAGAGTACTTATCCTCCAAGAGCCTCCTTATATCGTTCTCCTTCGTCATATAAACCACTATCGACCTATAGGCCTTACCGTTCTCCTTATCGCTAAGCCAGTTTATCTTAACAATCGTCACTTCATTCTCTTGGCCGAATACTTCAGCCACCCTAGGAAGAAGGTTATAGTTTAAGTCTAGGACCGCCGACCAGTTAGCCCCGTTAATCTTAACCGGATATAGCTACTCTCTAAGGACCTTTACCCCTGGCGTGTCTACTTCTAGTGCCGCTCCTCAGACTATATATAGTTCCGCCTTATCTCTACAGATTACCTTAATGATATTAGCGTTCTTAGCCCCTCTAATCACCGCTACATATCTCTATCTCTTATCCTTCTTTCTTATCCTCACAGCGGCTTTAATAGCCTGTTAGACCTCTCCGATCTGTGCCTTATTACTGTCATTGTCGCCCGCTCCGGAGATATCTATCGTGCAAAACAGGCCCTCTCCAGGAGATAAAAGCGGCGGCACAAGTAATGACACCGGTTCGGGACGTCTGATACCGCCATTCTGCCCCTCCGTTAGCGACATATAAGCTACGTCTACAAATAACTGCCTAGGGTTCATCTGGGCGGAGCCGGCTACGGCGTGCTGCAATATAATATCTAATTTTTTATAGATATATTTAATCTCTTTAGCGGCCTATACTTATAGGGGCTTAATATTACATAAGGCATACTGCTATATTTATTTAAGCTTATTAATCTATTCCTATATTAGCTTTTATTCCTATATAGCTTACGCTTAAATGCCTTAAATATCTTATTATAGCTACTTAACCGCTTTCTCCTGGCCTTTAATTATTTACTTAAGTGCCTACTGCTCCTTTTTCTAAGCGTTCCATAGAGTCTTAATAATTCTCTTATAAGAAGTTATAATTTCCTTTACGGTTTCTTACTATACCTTCGCCATTTACTTTATTATTTCGTCGTATACTTTACGGATCAGGGCTTATATCACTATCCCAATATTACCGGACAAGTTCTCTATTCCTTTTGCCGTTAGCTTTCGCGGCCGGTCTGATTTATGCATACTGGAGTCCTGAGGGCTGAGGTTCTCGGGGTTCGCAACAATGCTGTCCGCAACCGCGTCCATCGCGCCGTTTCGCGTCGCGTCGCGCCTCTCTTGACTTTCCAAACGGCTACCTCCACGACGTTAACGAAGCTTGTAAAGATTGTAAAGATTGTCGATTAGCTGGGAAGGGTCATGTTAGATTTTCTTTTCCATGTTTTTAACTTGGACCTGATAACCTTTTCTGTTGAAAACAGCTTAGTCAGAACTGATCAGGTGACGGGAAGGCCATCGCCAGGGTCTCGGCTATAACCCGGCGCTGAATGCCTATTTAGGAAATCTAGATTCCATACCCCCGCACGTTGAGATTGAATTCGTTAGATCTAATTAGTTCGTGCTACCTTACAACATGGATCAAGCCCAACCAATGTCAAGAGCACAAAAGCAAATCGGCCTGAGGGGAAAGTTCAACACGGCTAAACTGGTGTCCTCCGCTCTCCCAGTCTTCCAGGCTTTCACTGGCCATGCCTAACAAGGCTGGGCCATGGCAGAGCGCGAAGCGACGAATTGATTTTGTTGTCAGTAAGCATAAAACATATTGGTTATAGACACTGAGGTCCGTTCGGCTATCCTAATTGCTCATAAGTTACCATAGGATGTCAATCCACATCGCTCCTCTTCTCTCCGAGAATGTCAGAAGGGATTCAACTTTGTTAATCCCTGGGAGGTTGGATCTTTGATTGGATGTCCCTAAACAGGCCACAGCTCAGGAGTGCGAGTGGAGAGTAAAGCAGAATTGCTACGTTGGCGCACCGCCACCGTGAATGATGTGTCAGATCACATTGGCTGATAATGCGTTATTATCACATCGCCTTGCTCTGCACTATGCTGGTTGAATCGCTTATTTTCCCTGTCATGAGAAGAGAAATGCGCGATTGATTGTTTTGGACCGGCTGTCCTCAGTACTGCAATCGGTAACAATACCAGAACAATTGTATCACTTCTCATCTAAAGACAAAGCTGAACGGACTGAGCTACGAGGTCACATCAAATGCTTTAATGATCATGTTATTGCTATTCAGCCAAGCCAACTCAGGCTTGTGGCGCCACGTCTCGGAAAGGACGCCGGCTGGCCTGCAATGCAATGTAACATGTTGGGATTCCAGTCCTTGGCGAGGTCGGGGGACGAAAGCAGGCTGGTGCAGATGGTGTGACAACATGATCTGAGGCCTTTGACACACTACACGGCAGCTGAGCAGGTTAGTATTCGATGGCGATTGAATGTAGGTCTATACTAAGAGTAAGCGCGGAGTCCTTCTTAACGATTGGTGTGAGCGCAGTTGGACGCCGCTGTTCTGCCCGCCTTCCCAAACTTAGAAGGTCGTTAATTCAATATGGATTGCATATTAACACCAGTTAAGGAAGGTGGGTCGGTAGGGTATCAGCGCGGTGAAATCGAGCGTGATATTCAACGGGATATGCTGCGAGTCGTCGTTCCACCAATCCACGATTGCCGTTTGATTTGTCATTTCTGATAACTCACGTATACGTCAGTAAGGTCGTCTTTATGGTATGATGCTCATATTCAGCAAGTTGTAGCAAGGCCTTTACGCGGGAGAGGGGTGATAAGATCAAGATACCACACTCTCACGAGAGGCGCAGCCGTTCTCTATAAGAATACTCCAACTCCCCACCATGGAATCGTCCTTTTGTACTCAGCAAACCTTTTCCTAGTCAAACTCACCATCAAAAACAAACGTTCCTTCCTAGATTACGTTACCCGCGATTACCAAAGCTCATTTGAGTCTCGTACCAGTATGGCTCCTCTTTCCTCATTGAAGGTGTTTTACAGATGTAATAATGGATATAGTCCGTCACGATGCAATGCTGTACATGCAAACAGGATGTAAAGATGGTACATGCGGATTGCGGCGCGTGCTATTCGTGCTGTAACTGTTCGAAAAAGACTGAGTGAGCTACCAAAGACTGAGTACCAGCGAGTGTACTGTGACATTTTGAGGATCTATGATCAAACTGCAAATCAAGCTGAGTCTTTCTAAGACTCTTTGATATCTTGTACATTTCCTTCATTTGCTTGCGTATCGAGCTTCTCAGGGGTATATTTTAGTTGAGGTTGACGAAATATCACTCGCTGTCTACCTCCGCCATTTTCAATACTACCCAGTGTAAGATAAAGCACAGCTCAGTTACGTTTCAGCTATTCTCTTCTCACGTGGGAAGAGGGGCCCTACTGCGCTCATTCACAAACTTAGACATTGATTCCTTGGGAGAATTTCGTCTGCTACTTGACAGCTAGTTACCCAGTTGGATAAGGATTTCCCAAGATATAGTTAACCAGGCTTGTAACAATGTCGACGGTGACAGGGATAAATCGTTACAGAGTGACGATCGTTAGATGGTGCTAAAAGTAGGCGGATGTACCTCGACAGTCATTTTATTCGAAGAGGTACTTCCGTGAGTGACCCGAAGACCTGCCGACTGTCGCGTCACATCGCGGCCGCACTTGAGGAAGCAAGGTCATACTGATCATCCAAATGAATTCTACGTCAACTGGCGCGCAAACTCCTGAGCGTTTGATATTTAAAAGGAACGACTAGTAGAGGAGGTTATATAGAAAGCTATCTAGCTGACATCTTCAATCTTAATTCAAGAACTAAAGAATGTAATGTTAGCAGGTTGAGGTTGTGTCAACTGGGATGGCAAATTGGGAGCCTTGTAGGTAGGCGACCTTCTTGCACCGGGGACGGTGCAAATAGACTCACATAACCTGTGCACCGCCCCTAGTGCAAGGAGGAGTCGCTTTGTAGGCAATGTGTGTTAGGTTAGTCAACCAAAGCCGTAACTATATCGTTAGCTTTAGAGCCCTTCCGCCCTCTCGTCGTTCTAAAAAGAATATCGTTAAGCCTGGAGCTCATTTTCACACTGGTTTACTGTACATACAAATCTTGAATTCAATCGATTGGGGCTTTTTCGTAGGTCATTTTTAGGGCGTGACAAACCCATAAGGTTGGCACCCGACTAAGATAAAGTAGTGGAGACGGCAAGGAAAAGGACACGTGGGTCAAGCTCTGGGACTGGGCACTATTTAAATTCTACCTTGGCGCCAAATTACAAACTCAAATTCATCTTCATTCTGTAGTCGGAAATCTCTATCAAAGAAATGTCACTCAAAGCTATCGAATGTACCAGACCTGCTTCAGATACACAGCCTCTATTTTCTTGCATTAGTCCTAGACACGATGTCAGAAAGCAATGGGTTCCCTCCAGCGGCCGCACCAAACGAACACGAGTCGCCTGTCCTGGATTACGGCTGCTCGGTCTGGAGGAGAAGTAGTCAAATTGCCGCAAATCTATACAACCAAGGTTGCAAGCTCTGGACTAAGAATGATCTCCAGGATATCGAACAGCAGATTGCACAATCTGTGGATCGTAAGACTTTTACGGTTCGGGCTCTAGATGGCAGTATCATCTCGATAGAGAACCTCAACTTTGGCGAGCAACAGCCGATCTGGTAAAGGCACCCTTGATATTCTTACTGTACGCGAAACTCATCAATACCAGGAAGCCATACGTGAAGTATCAAGAATATTGGCAACTCGTCAAGACACAGCCTTCTGGTCCACCCGAAACTTACCACTGCTCCTATCTTGTAGAATGGAGCAACCAGAGCGCCCGAACCTTTCGGGGCATCATCTTAAACCCCAATTCAGTGTTCGAAGAGAACAGGATCTCCTGGATTCAGAGTCAGAGTTGCAAGTTGTTGGAATCACAACTTCGGGGGCACCTTGACGCTAAGAAAGTGACCAAGATAATCTGTTGTGGCCTAGGTGACATGTGCCGCAAACCGCCAGAATGGATGAAGAGGCATATGGCCTCAAGTACAGATGAGATGGACCTCAGCATTGTGCGTCCCAGTATGATTCAACACTTGATCGCCTTGACCATGGCCCAAGTATTTCGTAACATCAGTGGAAACGAAGTTCAGTTACTCGCCCAAGATCCTGACTATACGGAAGAGACAAAGGAGATATTAGAAAAAAACGGATTCTCGATCGTGGGACAGTCGGGAGCTGGAGGTTTTGCGGAAATTGACGATGACTCAGTGGTATTCTCGGTCTTTGTCGAGGCACCACTCAAGCAAATCATTGCTGATATTGCACGGCCTGCCGCTGTAATTAGTACTGAATTCGAAGTGTTTAACGATCACGAGTTAAGTTACCGCCCCTCCTATCTTTTCATTCCGCTGACTCCGCACGCATCTAGAAAACCGTGGATCGATGCTGACTCTCCACGGACAAAGCAGATGTGGCAGGAGTATCACGACTTTCATTTCCCAATTGCTTCTGGGGACGAGGAGCTGATGAGCAAGTTACGAAATGTACATATGTATATTCGTAAAGCAGTTGAAGGGCCTTGTCCTGACTAAGTAGTAATTTATATCTGCTTTTAATTGTCCTTGAACCGTATTATCTCCTGTAACGCAATCGTACAGATATTGATCTGTACACTGAAAATATCTAGAAGAGGGTTTGCGGGTGGACAACCGATTCCGACCAGCGGCGACCCCGACCAGGCCATCACAGCCTGACACTCAGCCCACCACAACAGAACGAATACATGATTCAGTCGTCGCGAATACGACGGCCTAGCGGAATCTTTCAACATATGGCCATCGAAATAGGGCTTTTCCCTTACTTCCTATTATCCTAACCCTGCTTAGCAGTCAGTTCGGTCTTTTACCAAGACAGACTGAACCGTCATTTTTTTGACCGGGGGCAATAATGATATAGCTTTCTGACATCGCGTTATAGACCTAGCACGCCCTTATACCGGCCGCTAGATAATCTATACCGGGGCGGGCCGATCTTGACTATCAGAGTCTAATATAGCGAGATTAACTTTTCAGCTCCCCACACTTGACTTCAAGCATTGAATACCATCACAACTGACAGACGGCAGGTGACAATTGGCACACAGCCGCTTTCATCTGCCCCCTATCATCGAGCTTGTTGCCTGCTATCGGTCCCACGTATCTCATTTCCCCGCTATGTCGGGCGCTTTATCAAGAAGGCGCTTAGCAAATTCCAAGGCTCAGGCGGCATATTGCAGGGATGACTGCAAGCCTCGGCACCCGTTGCGTGATTTCGGCCTGTTTTTTCCCTGTAGATTTTGGTCGAGAATATGCGGCCGCTTCCCTTTTCGTTTGTTCTGATACTCCTTTGTAATCAACAGTCACATTTCGATGAAGCACGATATGACTCGTCCACCTATGAGACAAAAGACGAGAAACAACACGAAGAGCACATCGGCTACGCACTGCGTAACCAACAATCGCACTTTGATGAAGCACAATGCGATCGCTCCACTCACACGAGAAAAGAAAGGAGACATCATAGAGAGAATATTGACCCCAAAATGGGTTATCACGGTGCAGCCTAATATTCGTCATATTTTACGGTGTGTGAGAGGGATTCTCACTGATGCGGCGCCTGTTGCTTTCCGTGCTCCACCTCTTGTCTCATCTTACACATTGTTTTCTTACAAAAGTACACACTTTCATTAGTCCGGTGAGGCTAACATACTATCTTGGGTTGATGCTGGTGAGTCCCTCTCCACTTTTCGCTAATAGTCACCTGCAGATAGGAGGCCTCCTCTTCAAGATCGCTAGTCCCGAACAGTCACCCTCACTAATCGGAAAGCCCCCCGACGGCTTTATTGTATTTAGGTTATCGGCGGCTCCGCCATCTGAGGTTCGGGATATTAACCACGATGAATATGGTAATCTCTAAATAATCAAAGAAGTACAATTTTCCTATCGATAAACGCAAAGTGGTTCCTATTTAGTCTTGGTTTAAGGTGTTTGAGGATTTAGATTTGCAACGCTCGGGATCGCTTGAATTGCGATATAACATTCGCAGAGACTCTCATATTCTTGATGAAGCAGTACCGATGACGACTCCGTCGCCGAGGTCGAAATCAGGATGGAATGAAGAATGTGCTGAAGCACTGGCACAATCAAAACGACTCCGTCGGCAACACAGCCTATATCGTACTGAAGAGACATGGGAAGCATACCGCGCGGCGCGAAATCACAAAGGCAGGGTCATCAAGAAAGCACTCAGACAGAACCATCGGGAAAAGGTAGAAGAAGCCGCCCAGTCCCCAACAACCCTCTGGCGGGTAGCAAAATGGGCCCGAAACAGACACAGTCAAACACCGAATGTGACACCAGCACTGATTGATCCGGCCACAAAGCAACAAGCAAACACCCCAAACGAAAAAGCAGAGCTTCTCAGAAAGACCTTCTTTCCAGTGCCACCTGAAACCGATCTCGAAGACATAGAGAATGCCAACTACCCTGCTCCCATAGCCATGCCACCGATAACAACGAGAGAAATAGAAGAAGCCATCGAAGAATCATCCCCACTCAAGGCCCCTGGACCAGACGGTATCACGAACAAAGCACTCCAAATCGCCTCTCCCCGGATCAAGCAACACCTCACCAAGATCTTTAATCAGTCCCTCACCCTTGGCTACTATCTGGAACACTTTTGACAATTTACAACGGTGGTCTTTAGGAAGCCAGGGAAAGACAACTATACCGTACCAAAGGCCTACAGGCCGATCGCTCTATTAAACACTACCGGAAAGGTCATAGAAGCAGTCATAGCAAAGAGGTTAAGCTACATCGCCGAGACTCATGGTCTGCTGCCGGATGCCCATATGGGTGGAAGAAAGCTACGATCCACTGAGCACGCTCTCCACCTTATCATCGACAAGATATATAACGCCTGGAACACCGGGGCAGGCAGGGTAGCGAGTCTACTGCTTCTGGATGTATTAGGGGCGTTTGACAACATTTCATATGCACGCTTACTGCACAATCTGCGGAAGAGGAAGATAGAGGAAAAAACTGTCAAGTGGATCGCAAGCTTCCTGCGCGAGAGAAGCACGAGGCTATCACTTGATGGCTTCACATCTGAACCCTATAGATTGGAGACAGGAGAACCACAAGGATCGAATCTGTCACCGATCCTCTACCTCTTCTACAACGCAGATCTGATCGATAAGTGTGGAGAATTAGACGATACGGCGACAACCGGCTTCATAGATGACGTGGCTATCCTTACCTGGGCAGACTCCACGAAAGAGACATGCAAAAAGCTACGAGAGGCACTCCACGTCGCAGAGAAGTGGGCAGCCACTCATGCATCTATCTTCGCGCCAGACAAGTTCCAACTTACACATTTCACGAGGACAAGAACAAGAATAGATGTAGAGGAGCCTCTTCAAACAAGCTGGGGCATGTACGCCTGTTCTGCCTGGTCGAACGCGAACTGGAGGACTAGGGACAAACCGTACACAGAGCGAACACTGAGCAAGCTTCAAAGCCTACAGGCAAGAGCCTCCGGGGTGATCAGCGGGGCGTTCAAGGCAACGTCGATACCGGCCCTTGACATAGAAACATACCTTCTACCAGTTGAACAGCAGATCTTCAAGCACAATGTTGACGCTCTTGGAAGGATCGGCCCGGCTGATCAACAACCAAGAGAAGGGGAAGTGAGAAGAAACAAGAAGAAAAGCCCGAGAAGAGCTATCGAACAGTCCATCACCGATCGCCAAGGGCCGAACATCTGGAGACAAGAGCACATCGCTCCCTACATCGTGCCCCCGTGGTGGCAAGGTCCACTGACATTCATTGAAGCAAGCACAGAGGAAGCCCAAGCCAGACATGATCGAATCACACGAGACGAACCAGACGCCATACACATCTACACAGATGGTAGTGGCATCGACGGCAGTATCGGCGCTGCCGCGGTCTGCACCACCACCCAAGAAACAGCCCAATACACTATACGAATACCGACTTACATGCTTTCCTCACTCGCCCACCATCCTGAGCGTTCGCCGCTTTAACCTGAGCTGCTGGTGAGCCGAGGCTGAGCCTCGGGCTAGGCCGAAGCAGCTCTTGTTTCAGCCACCCCCACCGAGATAAAAATAGAACTGCTAAATCCAGGGGCGGTTTCTAGCCCCTAGTCAGTCACTGTAGACCTTAGACGTTGGATAAACACGCATTCTAAGGTACGACTTCCCAGGAAGTTAAACGGGGTTAATACAGCCCGGCTCCTAAAGTTACCGTAATTACCATCGACTATGTAACCTTTGTGCTATAATGGATCTTATTCAGTTTGCCCTTATTCTTGATGCTATCTTATAACTTAAGATTAAGGAGTAAACTTTCGACCAATTAGTTAAAACAGCTTTAAATTAACGGCCTATATCAGATCGGTACTGAATATGATTCTTCGCTTATAGTATCTGGCAAAATTGTGATAATATATATAAGCCAGTTGTAGACTTTACCGACGGAAATCGTAAAGACTATAGAGTGCCGGTTCTTGAATCTAATATTGAATCTCCACTCTTTATCGACCATAGAGTAACTCTAGAAGATGATGCTCTGACCCTATAGAAGCTAAATGAGTTATTTAACTATGTCGAATAACTAAGCGCATATGAGTATAATTTTGAGCCATCTGCCGCGTGTTATATCAACGGTGAAAGGCCACAGCCAATCGGTGATGTCGAAAAAGACCAGGGTCTGCCTGCTCTTGGCAGTATAGTAGCCTCTGAGCCTGGCCTTGAAGCTGGCAATAAAGCGGAAGCCAATGTAGTAGCATTAAGTATGCCACCTAGCTTGGTAAATATGATTATTGTGACTAGTCTATTCTCTATAAATGACTTAGTAACCTTAGAGATAATGCCCTCTCTAATCGATTATGAAGTATATGATTTGCCTGTATAGGAAAATAAGTGTGCCTAATATTGTCTTGCTCTCCTTGGCTAAGGCATTGGTGACTTTATCTATAACAGCTAACAATAAATTAGGCAGTTCGGTCGACCGGGGAACTCTGAGGAAATATATAAGGCCCTCTTCGATTTGCTTAGAGATTAGAGACTAAACCTATTATAAGACTAAGTATAATGGTCAGAAGGCTCGGAGTGGCTATTATTGCTGGAATTAGGGCACGGCGAGCGGAATAAAGGGACGATCAGATATATAATTACGGCAATGGCTTTCGCCAAGTGGCATATATCTTAAGTTCGACTAGTCAAAAGCGAGATAATAACTCTAAAGGCGGCACGGTAAGTATCGGCAAGAATCATTGGTATACATCCTGAAGGTAAAGAAGATAGGAAACGATAGGAATGACGCCAGAAGCGACTAAGTATACACCTTGCCCGCGGGCGGAAATGGTTATGACTAGTCGAGAAATTTGGCATAGGGATTTTATTTAAGAAAGCCTGGTATACCTTCTAAAATTTATTAAAAGAGACCATGTTAATATATAATAGGAAGCTTGCTAAGGCTCCGGAGCCGGTAATAAATAAAGCAATCAGAGAGCTGCCAGGTAATACGGAAAAAATAAAAGTCTTACAGTTCTTAGGGCACCAGATGGCATTGCTATTAAAAACCGGCAGGATAGACCCTAAACTATTTCGCGACAGCCTTAAAAGGGAAGGTCTGGTCCCTCCTAGCCTAGTCTCACCTACTGGATTTACTCAGCTTGATAACCTTCTTCTTGAGGTTTATAACTCACTTACTAGCGGTGACCTTATAGTTAAATGCGCTGATTACAGATTTGATGTGAAGTCTTTGCGGAGACTTAATGGGACGACTTGGCTTAATGAAGAGGTTATTCTAGCTTGCCTACATCTATCTGATAAGCTGGATTGCGTTTGAGTTAGATTTTTAATCCCTTTATACCAGGAGATGTTGGATCTTAGCTTCACTCTGCGCCCTTTTGAGATTGCAGTAAGGAAAATAGAAGCTTGGTGCAGTCAGGTTATAGAATAAAGCCGTTTAGTTTACTTCTTTCCCCTCTTTTAAAAGGGTACCCATTTTAGTCTCTTTGAAATAAATGAAAGAGAACGGTCTATCTTTTACTACGATTTAATGGGCTCTGGGGGAAATGCCGACATTTAGGTCAGAGAGCGCCTGAATAATGATAAGGCATATACTAACTATCTGGCAGGCAGTATGCCGGAAAGAGTTTCCTGGATTTTATTATATTGAAGCGGTTTTCTCCCTAAGGAATTAAATAAACTATAGATCTTTACTAATAGGAGGGGCCTAGGAAGCATTATAATAAGATAATTCCTATAGCTGTGGCCTATTAGTAATCCGACATGTATGATGGCGGATGCTAGGCCGCCCAGTTGTCTCGGGGGATATGGCTATGTATAACGCGAGGGAACTAAGGACTGGAGCCATATGGCTCTTATACTGGGCATGGCTGAGTGGCGAGCTAGTTGCTGCTCTAGAGTTATAAAAGGGATAACGGAGGAATGAGCGGAAGGATATATCACCAGGAAGTATAAATGTTATAAGTATTGACTGAAGGTTATAGAATCTCTTAAAATAAAACTCTATTTACCCTATCTGTTATATGAATTGTGGCCTAAACCCTTTTTCGTTAAATATAGAGGCATTTAAATAAGCAGCCGGAATCCTATTAATTGTTCTATAATCATTCCGTTTCTGGGCCATGAGGCCGAGCATTCCGTCTTGATTGCCGGTAAAGATATAGTGTCTATGGTCACTTAAGCTTACCATGTGAGGCTGAAGGCCCCCAGTAGATGTGTTACCGGTAAACCTTAACTTGATCGAATTGCAGTTGGAATCATCTACCTTAAAATGAGCGATAGAATCAGTATGATAGCCGGTCAGACGATTGGATATATATAGGTCCTTGTTATCACGGGAGAGTATAATAGCGCCCGTAGCGGCAGTTGATCGATTTGTGGGAGGGAAAATATGACTAAAGGTAGAGACTCGCTGAATTTGGCTTAGTTTAAGCCTATTAACCCGATACTTAATAGAGTATATTAGAATCTGGTTGGTGATCTTGCAGATAACGATATAGTGAGTGGCTCTCTCGGCACCTCTGGGGTAGAAAACGGCATGTCGAGGGCCATATCCACTTGGTTTTATATAGATATTGTCTATTATATGGTAGTTATCATCTTTTGTATTAATTATTAAAATAGAGTCGGTCTTAAGATTATTAACAGTAAAGAAACGACCGTTTGGATTAATGTTGGCCTGGTGTGGGTGTGGAGCCGTTTGACGTTGTTTATTAGGACCCAGCTGGCCCGGTGAACTTATCGTCTTAATTAGTTTAAACTGGTCTAATTTAATATTCTAAATGTCGATAGTTCCGTTGCCATAAGAAGAAGCAATAAGGCGAGTGTTATAGATATTAGGTTGAAGATGTATAACACTATGGCTGGCCATCGCTTCTGCTTGCAGCCTGAGTTTAGATTGGTGAATATTAAAGTTAAAAAGTCGAAGGGCTGCAGAAGACTTATTAACTATATATAGCCTATCTGGTGGGATGAAGGTCATCTAAGAGGGAATACCAGTGACTTTCTCCTCCAGTGAGATGGAAAATTTGGATGTAGTATTAGGGTAGAAGTCGGCGATATAGATATGTCCTGGGGTACTGAGCAAGATATGGGCAGCAGCGGCCGAGGAGGCCGCAGCGCGATGATTGATCTGTATACTGGCAGAAGCAAGAGATATTAGAAGTATAGCGATTCTATATATTGTAAGCCTTATCGTGATGGCCATAAGTGCGTAATAGGTAAATCTGAAAGTCTTATGAAGTGTGTTAATGTTAACTGAACTTAAAGATTAGTGAAACTAGTATTAATGGCACGTGAAACCTTTTATAATTAGGATAAAAGCTACTAGGGTATAAGTTTTATTACTGCTAGAGCGCTTTCCAATAGGGGAGGGGCCGAAATAAGATCCTAGCTTTATAACAACTGGGTACTGTATATCTAGCTCTTATGTTAATCCTATTTTATTTATATAGGTTGTACCCTACTTGCCTAATGCCCCCCTGTAGTTAAGTGATATACTGGTCTCCTCGTCAGGTTAAGTAAAGTTAAGGTTTACCGCTAGTATTAATACTTTAAGTTGTATATGTCACTACTGGAGGTTATAGAAAGCTTGAAATGTATTGCCATTAATATGTCGCTCGCTGTGCCTCCCTGTATAACTCGAGAGGACTGGGTGGGCTATAAGGTGCACCTACCAGTCCGATTTGGAAGTATAAATAGGCACCTAGGACCTTAGAGATATACCGTCTTGGACATCAGGTCTGTAATACTTTATGATAGTGATTCAATTGAACCATGTCCTGATGTAGAGAATGAAATTATGGAAGCTTGGGTAAGAAAGGTTGTCTATCGCCTTAATGATAACTCTGTATCTATCTTAGGATACTTTACCGTCTAGGGTGACTATGTCGTAGCTATGGATTGTCATATATATATGATGGAGAATAAACTTGTTGACAGTAGAAATTACTATTAAGCCTTAAAATAGGTTATGAACATAGATACAAACACATGAGGCTTGTGTTTATCTGTATGACAGGAGTAAGGATATATACGCTAACAGCCAGTCTTTGAGTGGCCAAGCCCTATCAGGGGCGGTTCAATATAGGTCATATCGGCGGAATATCATAAAAGTGAATTAACGTTTAGCATTGCTTTGAGCCAGTATACTGTCACCTCTACATAAAGGTGAGTCTATATATTGATTTATAAGGAACTGATGCGTTATATTACCTCTACTAATAGCCGCCGTGATCTAATGACTAGGGACCCTGTCGTTATGTATATATAAATATGTCTTCGGTTCCCAATTAAATCTCAGAAACAACTTTAACCTACGACAAGATCTACTATAGAGAATATACCTGCTCATATTATCTTCGGCACTTCCCTATAAAGCCTCTCTTTATAGGGAGATCGTAAAACGACAACTAGAACTGATAAAAATACCCCTACGTAAAGTAGCCCTGCTTGTCAGCCAGACTATCCCAATAAAACTGTCACTCTTGAAGAGAGGGAAGAAAACTATGATGAAGTAAGACTAGCAGCAGAAGATGAAGCTCCTACCCAGCCGAATTCTCCTGGGCGATACGAGGGGCTGTCTCTGCCTATAGGGAAGTCCAATTAACTCTGCCTGCAGCCTATGTCAGATGCCGGACAACCGAAGCCACCAAACTGTCTGTAAGAGACTCTAGAACAGAAAGGTACAGCAAAGAAGAGGTCTCGGCACGACATGGAAGGCCAGGTCAGTACGGCAAGGTCTTATATTACTTAATATTAATATTATCCAGGACCCTATAGCAGAAGGCCTCTTAGAGTGCGATAACAGTTAAAACCCTTTCCTAGATGAAGACGGTAAGCTTGAGTTCCCTAAAATAAAAAGGTTAATACGGATATTAAGCTCAGAATGGAAACAATTTTAAGATACAGCTAGGTTCACTAAAGTAACCTCTGCTAGGAATTAACAGAATGACTCTAATAGAGATTCGATTTATATAAATAGTGTTCCCAGACAGGGCTATATACTTTTTCTAACTTATACTCGGTTTTTTCTCTATAAATTGAAGCTTTACGTTACTGTAGTGTGGCCGTAATTCTAGCCATAGACTATTGTCTCTGGCGACTTATTCTTACTCTCAATCTTTTTCTTTCCTCTATTAAGATCTTATACATTCTATCTCTCCTTCGGTCTCAGGGACGTCTTCTAACCAATTCTTTAAGTAAGGTCTATTTAGGTTCGGCTAACATCGAAAACCGAGATAGAAGCATCTGCTTCATATGTTTATACGTAAGCTCTGTCGGACGCGATGTGCTTTTCTTCCACTTATAAGTCCTTTGTTCTGTTTTGCACAGTTGTTTCAAGTATAACATACCATGTCGTAGAATAAGCCAGACAAACTAATAGTCAGCTTAGTCCTTTTTTTTTTTTTTTTTTTCACATATAAATATAATCTCATTGGTAGCTAGTAGGCTAAATTGACTTCTTTAGATCCCTATAGTTTAGAGTGTCAAGATGCTTGATCTTCCCACTACTTATATAAACTCAAGGTGGTACGTTCTAAAGATTTATAGAATCAAAGGAGTAAGGCCATACGTAACTTTAATGGAACTCTTCATACCGACCGGTCATATAGAACATACGAATACCAATATCTATGAATCCCTAGGTCGAAGATGTCTTTCCTAGCAGCAGCCGAAAGAAGTGTTATCTCTTCATTACGCATCTCCAATCCTCTGCTTAATAGTCTCATCGATATGCCTTTGATATTGTGGTCAAGTAGATGGCGACACCACAATCCCATTCTTTTGTGATTGACAGTTTTCACCCAAGGGCCTGTGGGTATCTTCCTCTTGATCTCTATAACGCTCGTGAAACCTGCGTCTTCAAGGATCGATTTAAATTTCTTGGCAACAGTAATTGAGCATCCAAGTGAGTCAGCAGCCTCTACTATAAGGTTTGACCACTGGAGAATTCGGGTGTGTTAGGTTGTTCCGTCGTCGCTCGCAAGTGGATATAGGTTGTCCTAAATCTCAATATAGCCTCCAGGTACAATATTATTACCAGATGTATTAGCTTCTATATCGCTGTTTTAGCGATCACTCGCTTAAATACTTGCTTAAATATTTTCGACCAATCCGAGAAGCTTCCGATGATGCTGCGAATGAATATAAAGTCAAACGGGGTTATAAATGTCCATTGCTCTCTTGAGTAATCAATCTTAAACTTTACGTTTGGGGAAACCCTAGAGCATGTTTTGTAAAAGGTAAAGCTAAAGATCTCTTCGAAAAGCTTACCAGGTCGGCTAAATATGGCTCATGTCTACACCAATAACCTCAGCTTGAGGATGTTTGTCGGCTTTTGCAATTGTCAGTAGCTTAGCTGTATTGCTTGGCAAACAAGTACACACCAAATTCTATGGCCCAGATGCCAGTACTGGTACCCGCGTCAAGAACTCTCTTTGGCTTATCAAGCGGAGCTTGATATAGATCATCACCATTCACCAGCTTAAAGAGCTTCTGAGTGATGTCTGTGTAAAGTTAGTATAACAGCCTTAAGCTAGATACAGTTATACCTACCCAGTCTTTCTTGTTCGCGCTTTGCTCTTGTAAGTGATTGTTGTCAGGTCTTTCCGTGAATCCACCTACCTTATCGTTCGGAAGCACGTAATCTTTTCACATAACATCAGAGGCAGGCCCAAGTGATACTTCACTAGCGTTTCCCTAGCAGTTGTATCTTCTGCCATTCTCAATTTTGTAATCAAAAATGCTTAGGGTAAGAGAATGAGCTGGCGATGCGAGACTGACAGTCTATAATATATTCAGTCTACTTGAATATAAGACAAATGAGGTTCATACTGCTCCTATAGCGGAATCGTCTTCAGAACCGCTCCCAACCTATAAGAAACCATCTGTTCCTAGATACTTATCAGCTTCAGTCATTTCGAGTCGGCAAATAGAACTATAATAAGGAAGTGATAGAAGTGGGTTTTCATGCTGTTTTGATGAAATATCATGGAAGGCTTCGTGACACATATATCCATAATCTTTAGTTTCCCAGTCCTCGTACGCTATTGGGAGCTGGAAACTCTCAAAGCCTCATTCCCGTGTAAACATATGTATGGTTCCCTTTTTTGTTTCCATCTGGATTCATAATTTATATGCTTAATATCTTAGTCCGAAGGCTGACCTTAAGATACACGAAGCATAGATGTTTTACCCCTGAACCTTTACACAACTGAAGTGGCTGAATATAAATGTAAGGGCCCCTGACGTTATAATGATTAGGAAGATTTCAAAAGACCAATAGATCCTATTATTTACCACATAAGCCATAGCAAGTCTTTTCCTGGTGCAATATATAAACAGCATGCCTCTTAACGCATTTGGCAGACAAGATAAAGATGTATATCTTAGTTTTTTAGCTCACTCTCTCTAATCCTCGCAGATATGCCCTCAGAACCTAATCACGAGAAGATAACAGGGAATCAAGCCCTACGTGCCTTCAACGAAAAGATCACACCTGAGTACCCTATCATACCAGCTGACCTAGCTAAGCGTCTTACTGGTTATTACTTAAAGGCAAGAGTTTCACTTCCATCCCTCTCGTCTTCCGAGATTCTTTTACTCCCTTGGTTTTATTTCTTTTCCTTTTGTGTAATAGCCTAGCACTCCCATATAATGATCCCGGACGTAAATCTTTTGCTTTCAATGAAACAATCTCTATTACAGCTAGCCGAGTTATTAGACACCGTTATATGCGTCTGTGCGCTACTGTTAATGGCTTTAGTAGCCCTCTTTTAATCGGATACAGTTAAATCTGGGCATTACTACTATATTATATTTAATAAATATCTTTATTCTTATAGGAACTATGCAGTAGGTATAGTTATAGCTGACTATAAGTTGGTCTATTACTCTGTCGAATTATTTAAATGGTAAGTAAAGACTTATAAGTAACTAGGAGAATATATTGTTAAGGTGCTTTATGAATAGGGTACTGTTGAGTGTCAAATGGAATCTATGCCTTAACTTTAACTTGAACTTGCTAAATGAGTATGAGTTTAAGAACGCTTTCGGTGATGATATTTAGAGCATTCTACTAGAGAGGAGAATATATCTAATGCTTTTTACCTTTACTATAGTCTCTCTGAAGCCAACTGATAAGCCAAAACGAATTTCCTTTAACGAAGAGAGCTATAGATTTACCTGTTTCTAATAATTATAACTTTATAGTATAAGTACCTATTTATAAGCCTACGATTCTAACTATATGTTCTATATAAATTATATAGGAACCAATAAAGACCTTTTATGTTATCTTACAGTTTAGTCTTACCTTAACAGTGCTATAAACTATATATAGGTCTCCTAGCAGTTTAAAAATTAGGAGAGAGCTAAAGTATTTCTTAGGTAATCTATTATAAGTTTATTATTTATTTCCTTTCTGATACTTCCTAGGGAATATTAGGTTCTTAAAATTCTAACCACTGCATGCCGTTAGGGGCTTATAAGTTACTAACTGTAGTCCTCTTTAGCCTCTAAAGCTATCAGCTTTACTCTAGATATATATATATTACATCCGTTCGTTATAAGACTATTGGCCTACCAGAAACATTTTAAAGAGGGAATAGGAAAGGTATTTTATCTAGAATTCTTTCTATATGGCCCTTAATGCCTAATATGCGGCAAGGATATGACCAACCCTAAAGCGTTAAGGTAAGTGATCCGGTTATTATAAGAGATAATGTTAACGCAGGGCAAAGGCGACACTTAATGTGGTTTTATGGCTGTCTTACTTGTCCTCTTTTATTATATAATTACTATTTACTTGGCCTAAGATCAGCAGACATTAAGCAGCATCTCCGATCGCACTTCGAAAATCAACACCCGATGTGTTCCGTGAAAGGATGCCCAGATTTTGGCCGACCTGAATTGAGCCTTGAATTAACGACTGAGCATCTAAATGATTATTGGAAACGGCCACTAGAACCTGACTTAAACTGTAATATCTGCCAAGTCGCTATATTATCCCGAAATGATTTAAGGTGAGATTCCTTTTGTTTCCAGCTAGATTTCGCACTAAGTCCATTTAGAGTATATATCCTATATTGCTATAGGAATCGCTTACTGTGTACCCTATGTACTTAGACCTTTCTCACGAGAGAGGATTTAGGGACCTATTACCTTGCGGTGTATGCCAAGCTATGCGCCGCTTGTATGAGTGTTGTTATTGGTGAGTTCGGACAGGAATAACAGTGTAATGGCAATTTAGGGTTATCTTGCTATTAGATTGGGAATGCTAAAGCCGTGGCTCCTGATGAATAAATCTTGTCCAGTTTGTTTCTCCACCGTATATGCTTTATTTTACGTTCACTCATATAAACACCAGGATTCGGTTCACATAGACAGATATACTGATCTTACCGGTGTTGGGATGGATCGTCTTGGACGGAAGGAACGGAGCCAGGTCCTTATACAAGGGGAGTGGGAAGGGTTCATATTACTTAGTTTATTATATATAAACTTAAAGCTTGTTTTAAACAATTGCGTAGTGTCTATAGTATAAGGCTTGCACTATGTGGTGTATATGCTCGGTGCCGATAATGTTTTGTATAGAAATAATAGGCTATTGGCATTGTTTACAAGATTGGCTTCTTAAGGTCTATACTAGAGTTTGGCAAACCGGAACCTACCTTGTCAGTCCCCCACCACTGCACTTTCCAAAAGACCGAAAGACCTGGCTGTGGTGTATATAAGGTAATAAAAAGCCTCAGCAACCTAGATCACTTAACCATGGACACTATGCATCACTCTCAGATCAACCAAGACATAGCAACCACTTCCTTGCGTATCCCTCTTTCTAAAGTTCATCCGCCGCTAAAGCACTGGAAAGTACAAATTTGTCCATTTTCAGCCCTAGTTTTAGGCTTATGTCTAGGTTTATCAGTTCATCTTGACGGAACACTCGAGAACTTAGAAAAGACGACGAAACAGACGATGGTATTTCGGCTCAATAGATTGATCAAGTATGAGCTGTACGTGGCCAAAGTAGACTTAGAGGTCCTTGTATGTACATACGTAACAACAAAATAACCTAGGTATAGTTTGAAGATGATGGTTTCTTAGTTGTTAAGTCTAATAATTGTAAGCTTGTCATAATGTCTAGTGTCTGTATTAGTCATTCAAGTCACGTGATATAGATCCCCTTTCCCCCTTTTTTATATCCAGCCCTTTCATCCAACTTGTTCTTCCACGCTCCCTGACAACCTCACACGATGGCTCAGATTTTTTTCCACAACAGGGTTCATACATATCAAACGGCGGCCGAGTCGGAAGACAACCTCGTCCTCCTATCCAAGCATCAACATGGAAATGACAAAATTAAGCTTGAACTTTGGCATCAGCGGCAATCCATCGAAGGCTTGATCCGGCATCACCTGCGCCTACGTCAGGATGATAGTTGCAGAGTTCTACCGCGTGAGTCTTGGTTACAGGGCGCCTTCAATATCTGCGTTATCGTTGAGGTGAAGACGGGTCTTTTAACGAGGAAATTTGTTTTCCGTTGTCCCATGCCCCACAAGCTTGCTGAACACCGATATCCTGGTACAATCGACGAAAAGGTCAGCTGTGAAGTGGCAACGTACATATGGATGCAGGAGAATTGTCCCGATGTTCGGATCCCGGGACTCTTTGCATTTGGCTTCACGGACGGTAACCATGTTAGTGTTACTAGCTCATCATCCTTCAAGACAGTAGCTGTGATGCTTACGATTCGCTTCACTATAGTTTATTCACGCTCAGCAGATGCCCATCCACATCAGGTCCTGTCGTAGGATCTGGCAGTGGGTATATCGGCGTTCTCGCTCTCCTGTTCTCTCGGACTATATTCGTGATCCGGCTACGCCACTTGTTAACACTGCGTATATGCTTTTGGAGTATATCAGTCCCGACACCGGCAAAATGCTTTCACTTACATGGCATGACCATTCCACCGACACACAACGGCGAAAGAATTTGTATAGAGGAATGGCTCGTATTATGCTTTCCCTTGCGCGTCTTCCGCAGTCACATATTGGCTCTTTTAAGTTCAATGCACAGGATGGTACAATCGCACTCTTGAATCGCCCTCTTACCTGTACTATGGCCATCTTTGAGCAAAGCGGGACACCAAGGGTAATCCAACCAGGTCAACTCTATCAGAGCACGGATAGCTTTGCTTCTGACATGCTGACACTTCATGATAACCATCTGCTATATGATTCACACGCTGTGCGAGACGAGGACGATGCCCAAGAGCGCATGGCTCTTCGGACGTTACTCCGTGCAGTTTCCCACTTCTTTATCTTGCCAGATCGACGGAGTGGCCCTTACCTTATGCAGCTTACTGATTTCCACCAAAGCAATATCTTTGTGGACGATGACTGGAACGTCACTTGCTTGATCGATCTCGAATGGGTCTGCGCGCTCCCCGTAGAGATGTTGTCAGTTCCATACTGGCTTACGGGTTGTAGCATCGATGAGATCATCGACCAACAATACGAGCCGTTTGACGAGGCACGAAAAGCTTTTCTGGCAAGTATGGATGAAGAACTGCAAACCATGAAATTGGAACATGACATTCAGATTACAGAGATGATGAGAGATACATGGGAGTCGAAAGGAGTGTGGTATTGGGCCTGTATAAGGTCTCTAAATGGTTGGCTATTTATATTTGAGGACCATATCCTTCCCAAGTTTTCTGCAGTCAAAGGATTGGTCGAGGACCTCAAGCAGTTGTCCTTCTTTTGGCAGCAAAATGCCAATCATCATATCAAAACGAAAGTTGCCGATGAAGAGAGATATCAGACAGAACTAAAATCTCTGTTTGCGCCCTAAAGGAGTGGAGGAACCATTGGTTCATGGTCTGTCAAGTCTGTTCTGGTATTAGCGATTGGTTTTCTTGAACAGGAGCGCGCAAATACATACTTCCCTTTGTTATTTCTTGTCTTCCTTTCCTTCGTCGGTCTTGTTGCCTTTTCCACGTCTTCTTCGTGCAGCCTCTCCCGACGAGATGACCTGGCCCTTATCCTGAGCCGGGGTGGGCTTGTAATAGGTAACCGTTTCGGCTTCGGCTATAAGGGGAATGGATTCCTTTGAGGTTCGATCCCCAGACTCGTCGGGTTTGTCAGCCATGTTGGTGTCAATTGGGCGCGGGTTTAGAAGCAATCGAGATGGGAGGGATGAGCTGGTAGCAGTAGAACTACCCTTTGTGTTTTGTATTTGAGACAAAGCGGTCTTCAATTTTCGAGGTCCGATGTTGTCGGCTTTATATACGTGATTCCTTGTCCACAAAACATGGGAACCTTTGTTTTCTTCCCGACCTGACTTTTAGGCATCCGATAAAGGCAACTGCAGCTCTGTTACGACAAGATAGTGCATTAATTCCCACAATGAGTATAGCATGTCAACAGCATGCGGCAAGGTGACGGTCAACTTGCAATTTACGGTCAAGTAAGGCTCAAGCGAGGATAGGGTAGCTTGTCGTCTATTTGCTTACCACCCTCAACTAATCCCTACCATGCGTAAAACACAATCCTGCAACCGTACGCCACATCAGAGCACATAAGTCTTGAACTAAGCCAATGAATATCGGCGCAAACCCTGATCTAACTTTGGCCAGCTTATCAGGCGACTGCGCGAGCGCTTTGTGCCGCGCCCCCTTCACGCAATATTGGTGGAGACCCATACGACCCACTGCGCATACAAATATTTGTGTGCGCGCAGTTAAGCAGCCCTCTATCTTTGAACGCGCAGTTAATTTTAACCCCTTGCGTAAACAGCGAGCTACCCTGCAGATGCTGTCGCGTCCTTTTACTTCCTTAATTATGGCGAGCGAATAGATGCGAGCAAGTTTGCCTGGGACAGACGGTAACGCGAACGTGGACGCAGAGGCAGACGCGCTCATCGAAAAGCTGTTGAGGTACTCCGAAGAACGTCAGTCTGAGCACGCACTGCCCAAAGCGCCGAAAGGACTCGATCCAGCCTTATAAACATTCGGCAATGATATCGTGTCGTAAACTTTCGTGGCCAGAGGATTTTGGGCCAGCCTGGCGTTTATCCTTACGGACGAACATACACGCCGATCTTTGTATACCCTACCATCGGACAAGGTGGTTTATGTTGCTGACAAGGTGTCGCACGTTAAGGTGCATGATTCCTTGAGCGCGCTTCTCCATTATACTTTTTATCGTTCTACTCGTGGGCGTTGGCGTCGTGGTGAGTAATTTCGACTTGGGTAAATCTTAACCGTCTAAGCGTATAGGCCTCCTTTAAAAGTTGGGTATTGTCGACCTGCCCCCTCTAACGTCCCTCGACCCTGAACCATCTATCGCACCTTCGTCACCCCCCGAGCCACGTTTCTCACCTTTGTCCTCTTTCGAGCCGAACCCCCCAAAGCGACGACGTGTTGACCCCTGGGACGACATGCGTTGCCAAACGAATGCGACCGAACACTCCAGCTATATTGCCTTAGATACCATGCAACAGCGAAATGACTGGAATATAATCCTGCATATAACTGCTGGCCAATAAAGTACCGAGCTTGAAGTGTTTGGTGATTTGAGCCTTCTGCCATTTTATATCGATCTAACATTTAGCTATGTATATCCGAAGGCCAGTAACGTGCCATTTGTCTTTACATATGACCTTGGTAGCGTGATTATCAGGAGAGACCTCCAAGCCTCTATATTGCTATCGTTCTTATTTAGCCCTAGCTAAAGCCAACTCGTCATAGACATAGATGCTTCTGCAGTTATATATCTCACAATGAAGTTTTACGGCGTGCAGATTCGAGAGCAAGGAAAGCAGAGGGCTGTCGTCCACCCAGGGGGAACAAGCATGGTGATAGTAGGCACCGGGAGATTTGAAGAGACTGAAGTCAGTGCCTGGGATGAGTTTTTGGGTGATTTGGTCAGCAAGGGAGTACGGCACAGCGAGCAACGCTTAGTCGAAGCCTCACGAGGCATTATGCTCTTGAGATGTTTAATTCTGGAAGTTCCCGGTGAAGCCGATCGCCCAGGTCGGATTCTTTTGTCTATAGATCCCAGTACTCTTTAGGTACTATTAACGAAACTTTGGCAGCCTTGAGATTATATTATTCTATACTTTCTGCCGGCTTACTTCTTCCTGACTTCTCCTCTAGATAAGAAAGCTTCTAAACCCGTTGGTATTTCCCATTGCGCAGTACTCTGTTTAGTACTCTCGATAGCAGTCTATTTGTTATCCCCCCCAGTTACTCTGTAATATGCATAACTATTCTTCTATAACATTGTTGCTTCTTTATAGACGCCGGGGCCTATGACGGTCGTATTGTTCTATGTATCTTTGTCAATTTTTTCGGTAGTGGGATTCTATGAGGGTTAGTGTAAAAGACTTAGACTTATAAGAGGACAGATTAACTTGCCATGTTGTGCGTAATATATGAACCTGGTTGGCAATCTTGACAGCCGTTCGTTTAAGACGAGATAGAATCTTACGTTTTAGGTAGTTAAGATAGACCGGCTAGGCACCAATAACCAAGGAGCTGGTTATGATGTTGCTTGTGCCTAACCATTCTGATGACGCTGGTGCTACTCGGAAAATAGCATGCTGTCGAGCGCGTGGGTCCCCGCCCGGGGGCTGGCATGATTTTACCTTCGCGCAGTAACGCCTAATCCAGACGATTTTACGCGGAGTGGGGTATATCGTGAGCAATGAAGTCTTTCTTGCGCGAAGTGGGGCGCCTTGCGTAATGTGAAGTTCTTTGCGCGAAATAGAACACCTCGTCCTTCTTGCGCAAGGCGGAGCCTCTTGCGCAAAGTTAAACCCATGGGTGGCGCGCGCGCAAGCTGGGCGCAGGCAGGAATGGTACGGCCCGCCGGACCCATGCCAAACTCTTTTTAGGTACGCTATTACCGCAGATCCTTGAGTTTGCGTTTACAGGGCTGAAATGATCTCGTGAGATCAATTTCCATAGCAAAGCGGCATAGCCGCTCCCTGGTTATTTTCTTGCTCATAGACAAGGCATATGGCTACTAATATTCTCTCTTAGCGAAAGGCCGTGAAGTTCCCTCGGCAGTGTCTTGGGAGTCTCACAAGAGACACTGCCTTAAAATTCTCATGCGTGATGGTCTATCTAATAAGTGCTGGGGAAAGTGTAATGTCCGATTGTTATGAACCCGGGAGGTAGAAAACTTATATTTCTATTGGCGAGGATTAAAATTGTTAACGAAAGCTATTTCAAAACTGTAACAACCTATTGGCAAGTTAGTGCGTCAAGGGATAAACTATATTAAGACGAATCGATTTGCAGCCTTATAAAGCTTGACCGTATATGCGGCCAAACTGGAGATCGACCATGGAAGTCTTGCGCCAATTCTGAACTATATGGTTAATATAAACGCCATAGGTTATAGTGTCAGAGTTCGTATACGTAAGGCGAACTAGAATATAATAGGAAGAGAGACTATATATTATAGCCTATAATCCTATATCTGGCGGCAACTGGTTTAAAGCGGCCCCCTATAATATTACTTATATAGTAGCTATAAACTAATCACTCTGATATTCTACTGTGCTTATAGGGTTGCTGTAAGTTATTAGTGTTAGTTAAGTATTTTATCTGAAGTTATGTTAACCCTCTGGCGATAGAGGAGGGAGATAACTTTATTGAGGTATAAGATGTTTTAATAATCCCCGATTGAAACTGTAGAATTAAGAGCCTAACTTTATATTTACTGTATTTTACTACTAATATTTTTCTTCGTTTATATATAACTAGTATAATCGTTTATATACTTAAAGGTTAGTCTTACTGCTTATTATTAAGGCGTAATATTATCATTTAAATTTATATGGCTGGCTTTTACCTATTATCTTTCCCTTTATTTACCCCTATTAATATTATATATTAAATCAGTTAAGCTAACTATAAATATATTATATAGCCCTAGCGATTCTGTCTATATAGGCCATCGATAATGCCTTTAGAACCCTCTGATAAGTTTAAGAAATAGTAATTATCTGAGAAGACTAAAGAGAGCTTTAGAACTCTGATAGTAAATATTAACCCTGTAGAGATGGTTGATATGGATGCGTTTATGTGTGATACTGAGGAAAAGCTTTTGCCTAAGACTGAGGGTAAGCCATATTGGTTTATCTCTTTAAGCGGCATAAGACTGCTAAAAGTCACTAACCCCGCTTTTTTATAGGTACCTGCAGGGTACCTAAAGTTCTGTATCAGACAGCTTCTTCTTTTAACACCACTAAAATCATTAAAATCCTTATATAAATTAACCCTAATAAGTCTTAATTAAAACAATAAGCTCTTAAGAGATATATATATTAGATAATTATAGCTTTAAAAGCCCGCCTTTTACGGCAGCCGCTAATAACCCTACCGGCATACCTAATATTCCCCCTAAAGAGGGCTATAGTAATAATTTTTAACCTTTTAACATAAAATATCGTAATTTTCAGATTAACCCTTTACCCTAATAACCACTTAAATTATTCTAGCTTTTTATACCTATTTCCCTTATATAGTTATAGGTCAGATATACTAAAGACTGGGCTTTTTTCTGTATTAAAAATGGCGTTAAAGATAGCTAAAATACCCCCCTTTCTGACCACTTAAGGTTATACGCTTAGGAAGGTATCTCTACCTTAACGGCTTATATATAGCTTAGTATCCTTATTTACCTAGGAATTTATAGAGAAATATCCCTTTAGGACTATTAAAAGGCCTTTAGCCTAAGAGATTAATACCCCCTTTATCTATTTATAAAGTTTATACTATTACGGAAGTTTAAGCTAATTATATGGTATTTCTACACTTTTAATTATATTAATCTTAATATAAGCGATAAGAAGGATCTTCTAAAGACCTTTTAAGCGGCTAAAGAGTGGTCTAATTATATATAAAAGGTATCTATTAAGCTCTATTATCTAGGGATTAATCTAACTATAGATAAGTATATAGTCCCTTTTATAGGTAGATTAAAAGAGATAACGCTTATTAAGGGAAAGCCTATGCCGGTAGGGTTTAAAATCTGGGTTATTATATAATAGGGTTACTTTCTATAGTGGCTTTAGTATATAAAGGCATTACTAGTTACAGCTATAATAGTCTAGCTAGAGGCACCGCTGCCATATAGCAAGAAGGGAAAGCTATAGACTAAGATCCCTCTTAACAGTATATAGAGCGTTATAGTCTACCTATTAGAAAGGCTAATAATATAGATATATTATATCTTTATAGATAACCTCTTCTCCTCGCTATAGCTATTCTGCCTACTTTAGCAGCTTAGATATAAGGCTATAGGTATAGTATGCCCTAATTATAGTATTACCGCCGAGATAAAGCTAATAAAAGAGACCGGAAAGCTCCCTAACGGCACTTAGTTATTATTTAATAAGGTATATTTATGCCTAATAAATAATAAATAGGTATAGATAATTTTACCTATATTTCCCTTACTAATATATCTCTTTTCCTTCCTTTTAGGTCCTTTAAATGGCTTAAAAAGATAGCTCTATAGTGCTCTTCCTTTCAACTATATATAGTATAACCCCTCTTAACTGTACACTAAAAAAGAGGAAATTGCCCGCCAAAAGAGGCATAAAGGCAGAGGCATAACGCCTAAAGGAGGTCTTTAACGGAGATCAGGCTAAGATAATCCCTATTCCTTCTATTGCCGCACAGTATAACGATAAAATAAATCATATAGATCGCAGCAATCAGATAAGATCCTATACCTTATATCAGTATCGCTTCCGGCGCAATCCTTAGTAGGCATTACTTTAGTCTTTCCTCCTTAACGTTATATTTATAAATAGCTTTATTTTACAGAAGAAGACCTAGCAGCCGCACTGGAAGCCCTATAGCACCCTTTAAGACTGGAAAGAGGCTATTTATAATGCCATTTTTAACAGATATAGCACTAAAAGCGGCGTCAGGAAGAGATCCTATATAGGGAAGGAAAAAGACACTAAGGATCTTAAAGCACGGTAAATTCACCTATAAAGAGATATCAATTATATCTATAGAGGCAGAAAAAGCTCCTCTCCCTACTTAGCTTGCTTAGGCTTACGGTAAGGGCAGCCTCGGCCGAGAAAGCGAAGAAAAGGAGGCTATTTATAGCCGATATCAGGAAATCAGCGGCGGTTATAGACTAGGTACGGCTGTAAAGTATATAATATAGCGATTTATAATAATGCTGACTGTTAGTACTTATATCATACGCCATTTTAGGTGTAGGTAGAGGTACTGGCTGTTACGGTCATTTTAATTGGCTCCCCACCCTGGTTATAACCCGTTGGCAGTCTTATGCCGCTTAAAGAGATAAGTTATCTGCTGTTATTAAATTTTATCTTAAATACTTTATTATCGTTAAAGAAGACTTAATGATAATTAGTATGGCTTTTTATTTTAGTTTTAAAACCTATAAATATTATTTATTACTAGATCAATTTGCTAAAGTTCCTTATTGTTACTTTAGTTACTTTAATGGTTATATATATAGTAACTATTCATACTGTAGAGACATACTGTCCTTACTGAGATTCAGTAGTTTAGTTTTTTTAAACTTTTAAATCTTCTGTTATACCTTATGCCTAATAAAATTAGCCTGCCGCTAACTGATGTTATTTACCTATAATATATAAATATCGACATTTAAGGCACTATTCCGCTAGATCTCGCCAGTATGTTTGATTCTATTGACTACGATGGGTTTACTGAATTTAATATATTGCCAGAACTTTAAGCCGACCTTACTGCTATAGATATAGTTCTTTAAGCAGATAGACTATCTATATCTGCTTAGTTGAAAGTGATCCTTAATATTTAAGCTACCCTATATGAGTATCCGAAAGACCCTAAATACCCCGAGAGATAGAATGCCATAGAACAGTTTATAAAGGAACTGGTGAGTCCTATATATCTTAAGAACACCTCTATGATTAGCTGATTAAGAAGAAACCCATTATTATAAAGTGGCCTAGGAAACTTAATCCTCGTTTTAGTTGGCAATTTAAGGATATACTTCTTTAAAAGGGCGTATTAGTAATACCGACTGATAAAAGGAATATTTATATTCCTCGGCCATTACCCTAAAGTCAAACAGGCAGCGTTTTAATTATAAATATAAAGTCTAAGTTATAAGAGCTTATTAGATAGGACAGTTCGAAAGTATATATGCTGGAAGCTGGCGTCTATATTATACTATAGAATAATAAGTCAATTAGACTGTGGCTTCTTACCTTCCGTTGTATAGAGGAGAAAAAGGATGAAGAGGTCTAGAATGCTAAAGGAGGTAGATCTGCAGAAGGGAGTGACAGGAGCTGATTGGTGAAAATTATAACTAGGCATAGGGATTTTAATAAGTAAGGCTTAATATATCAGGTCCTTTACCTAGTTATTAAAGTTAAAGTACTCCTTCTCGAATATGTAATCAGTATCTACTAATAACTGATCGAAATCCGGATGCTCTAGAAAGGCACGACCGTCTGAGAACAATATGTCTTGTCCTTCACTAAATTGTGGGCTCGCGATGTTGTTGTACTGTTCTACGCTAATCACGACGTCCTGTTCCCGGTCCTGTAGCTCACCTAAACCTAATAGCGGACTTTTCCCATCTTGGGTGGCGATTGAAGCACGCTCTCGGCCAGCTCCTGCACCGGCATTGTGAATGCATGATTCTTGATGCCCAGCGCCTGCTGTTATATTGTGATTTCCAGAAGTAGTCAAGGAATATCGGGTGCTTCTAACTTCTGATGAGAGATCCTGGTCAATACTTGACGCACCTGTCTTGTCAACACCATTCCTAACTGCCGTGACTTCTAAAGAGCGCACCAAAGGCGAGCGAGGAACTGTCGCGTGGCTCTGCAATCCTGCGGCGGTGTCTTGGCTAAGCTCTGTATCTCGAGGCTGAAGGTTGGGATGTCCCATCGAAGCACCAACGCTGGCGTGGTTGTCGCTTGCCTCTATATTATCCACCATTACAACCTGGTGAGAGGTTTGGAGAGTCTGGGGTGAATGAGCTATACTTGAAGTTATCGCGTCTGACGATAACTGCTGTCCTTGGGAGGAAAATCCATAAAGTTGGCCGTGTTGTTGCTGTCGGATGGACGGCTGTAGACTCGCGGGCAAATAGAGATTGAACCTAGGGCTTGTAGGCAGTAAACTTTGTTGCTCATGTGAGGGCTGTCCTCGACGTTCTGCAGACTCCACCTGATATGACATGAGTCCATCGGTGCTAAAAGTTTCTGTCGGGGTTGAGTCAGGACCAGACGGTCTTTGTCCCTGGATATGTCTTGAGTCCTCTGGATATCTGGAAGCCGCTCGGTCGCCTGGAGGCGGAAGCTGTTTCGAGGCAAGACGCACGTCTGAGGAGCGCGTATGTGATACAACATCAAGCTGTTGGTCATATGTATGTGAAGGATCTGATGAATCACCCTCTTGTCTGTGTCCCACAGATGACAATGTAGAGATGCCGGTTACGCTTCTCCTTAGTGTCGTTCTTTCTGTGCTTGACCACATGGAACTTCTCGCGATACTCTGTTGGCTCAATGAATGTTCAAACTGTTCCTCTTGGGCGCTGAGATATGCCGGGCCGAGCTCTCTAGAAGTAGTATGCTCCTGGGGGTTTGGTATGTCAGTCTGGCCCTCAAGCTCGGAGGCAGACACGCCTTGAGGCTTTGGACTACCATTACTGCGATCATTGATGGCTCCTTGCGTGGCATTCCGTCGCAACTCGTGACTGATATCGCTTATGAGATTGTCGTCCCTGGGATGCCGAGGGCGACATGAGTCCAAGGCGCTCGATGAATCTTTTGATGCGTCTAGGAGATTGTGCGTGGGTGTTGTATTTGATTGGGATTGCATGTCGGACTGGTGACATGAGCCATCCAATTGACGGACCCTCTTCGATGGCGGCTCATTCTGGGTGTCAGGTGGCGTAGGCATTCTACTATGCTTTTTTCTCTCTCTGGACACTTTTGTTTTCTCGTATAAAGCGTCTAAGTGTGCCACTATGCGTTTTGCGGCTGTCTTGTATGGCTCGCTAAAAGTCCTAACTTGAATTTCCGATGTGCACTTTTCAGCTGCCTCGCTGTATTTCGAGTCGATATCGAAATCAGCGATAGACTCGGCGTTGGGTTGTTTCTTCGCTCGTGGTAGCCGAACCTTTTGGATCCTTTGAACGTCGTTAGTATTTACGTCAGAACGGAAAGGTAATATGCTTACTTGCGTCTTGACGGGAGATCTAAGAACAGGACGTCAATGCCCATTTTTGAACCGAGCAAGTAGTATATTTGACCCTCTTTGAACTAATACCTTAAGGTAGATTTGTTGATAAGGTTAATTCCTTCTTGTTCGTAGAAAGGCTCTAATGGACGAGGACCTTAATCTTCTCTTAATAGCCATAGCTTCCGCAATGTGAACCGTATTCGAATTATATGTAACTTTTCCTGTTGCTTGAGTCTGCTGACATACTTACCTAGCGTAAGGTTTTCTAAATTAATTTCCTCGGGATCGAAAAACTCTTGTGGTGATTGAATCTATCTCTTGGCGAGTTCGGAAGAAATAAGATTCTTATTTGTTTTCTTTGAAGATTTCTCTAGAGGAAGTGATGCTTATGCTGAAAGCGACTCTATGCTCGCAGAGAATAAGGCAGGCACTGTTAATTGTCCCTCCGTGGTAGTGGCAGGGACGGCTAGTCCAGCCGGTGATACACTCGCGTCTGGATCTTAAGCAACTGGTCTCGATATTCGTGGTACTCGCGCGTAGGCTCTGCTTTCGGCATGGCTTTGCGGCTCCTGTAGTCGAGCGCCCGCTTGGTTATTCTGAATACCTTTGCGGATGGTTTTGTGAACAGTCTTAGGAATCTTTTGTGCGATTGGCGTATAGTCTTTTAAGATCTTTATTATATATAAGCGTTTAAAGGTTTGGATAAGAGAATGAAAACCTATATCCTGTATTAATCTATTGTTAAGAGTAAATGTATTGGTTGGATTGTTAGCGATAGCGATTAGTAAGAAACCTAAAAGTCGGAGCTTCTTAGTAGTTATTGTTGTATTGTGTGTGTAGGGTCTGAGAGAGGAGGTGAGAAAGAGACAGTGTAATACCTGGTTGACTATAGACCCACTAAAAGCGTGGCCTGGCCACACTTTTAGTGGATCTGTTGCCGTTTGGCGTGGGTAACCCTTGTCACTTAATTAAATTAGCCAAGGGGCATTTTCTCCTACTTATACTTTTTGTATGTGTTTTGCACTTACAGTACTTACAGTGGTGCGGTCGTTTGATCAGGGGTATCTCTTCTTCGATGTATATAGGCAGATGACAATCCAGATATGAAATGCACTTTCATGTAAGCCAACTGCTGCTGCCTTGTTTGACCTAGCAACCGCCGTTCGTTATCTGAGACTTATTATGCGAACCATGTTATAATAAAGTAAGTCGCTCCTATATAATAGGATTATGGTAGTAATAACTGTGTGTTGATTTTGTTGGATTCTGCCGTAATACTAATCTTAGTAACGCTAGATTTCTGTGACATATGAGCCAGTTATAAACGTTAACGTCTATGTGGATCCTCCGGTGGAATTAAAGTCGTCGTTTGACTGGCGGCCTTATGGATTTTTGTAAGTCATTCTGGATTTCCTACTTCGGCTGTGCCGCTTTGAATTAGCTGGGAAGGTTGATGATATAGAGAAGTAGTGCTTACTGAGTGGCAGGGAGATTCCATGAGTTTATGTTTACTGTTATAAGGATCCCACAATCTGTCCTGATCCTATGTGTATCCCTGTCCCTAATAAGTATATATTCGTTGGATAGTGTCTTTTGTAAAAGAATTAAGGCCTTCTATGATATTTCACTCTTATATAGGGGCCGATAGACCCTTGGGAATGGATGTCGGTGTGATTTAAAACTTCTTAGGTATATATAAAGCGGCAATAGAAGGTTTTTATAGGCTGATCTGGCTATACTTAAAAACTTACTATTCCCTCCGTAATGTTTTGAATAATATTTATTGTTCTCTGTCCACTACTGTTCTTATAATTATGGGGCTAATAAGGATAGTCTTTAAAGAGTCAGAAGCCAGCTGAGGGCTATAAAAATAACTTATACTACAGTCTATAGTAAGGCTAAGAATTCCGGTTTAGCACTGTCCGCTATGTTGTAAGGTGTCTTATTAGAAAATTATGAAGTATAATGTAAAGTCTCTATATCCCGTTTCCTACCTTTTAATGACTGGACCAGAGCGATCCAGAATATTAGAAATTCGGAAGGCCTATGCCGCGCCACTCCGCCCGGCTGAGCACCTTCTGTGTCTGCTCTTTATCTCGCTCTGATGGCAGCCGTGTGCCTGGATACGATCCGCCGATAAAGTTTATAACGTTACGTCCTTATTTGCGTTAATATTTACCGAGGATCTTCTCTCCTAACTTCCTGACCTCTCTTAAACGATGTAATTCTATACCCTACCACCTACGTTGGTTCCTAGGTCCTTCTCCTATCTAGTTTCTTTTGTTTACCTGTGAGAGACAATACTGCTTAAACCTCGAACTCTCTGTAGTAGCGGAGAGCATTATGTAGAGTCAGCATAGTAATACGGTTTTCTTATATAATGTACCTCTGCCGACAGTCCTCTACCGTCCCGTTTAAACACTCTCTATTATGATAATGATACGCTTGCCTATACTATAGGAGACCTAAGTAACACCCTTAAATCCAGGCCGGATCCTAAACGTAGACATTACGTGGAGGATAAGGATATATTTTATACTGAGGGCGATGATGTAATTACGCTTGTCGACCATAAGATATCGAGTGATGAGGGCAGTTTTAAGCAGGACACCCTATCTACCTGCTTAGACGTCTCTGAAGCTTAGAGGTTTTAAAAGTTGTTTGGCCGACAATTTTATAATGAGTATTAAGGCTACTATTGGTAAGTAAAAGAAGCGTTGTTAGCTACAGTTTGCTGAGACTATATGTAGGTAACCAAATGACGATAGACAGAATATAGTATTAGATTGGTTATAAGTGCTACTTCTGATATTGCCTGATACTATGTTAACTTGATGTCTTAAGCTATAATGTCTATTGTCTTCTTTTTGACGGCCTGTATAGAACCCCGATATGTGATAACGTCTAGGTATAGTTTGTATGTTTATTATCTTAAGACTCCTAGCTAACCTACAATAAGTATGTCCTTAACGTAGGGACGGGAACCGGTATGCTAAATCCTTAGCTTCTTAATCTTATTTACCTGAACTAATATGTATATTTGTAGGTATATGGGCTATATATGCTCTTCTGACTTTACCACTGTGCTTGAGGCACTGGATAACTATGATGTAGAGATTTTGCTGATGAATACCTTAGTGCTTATGTTATAGGTATTGATATTTCTCCCGTCTAGCCCGCTTTTATTCTGCCTAATCTTAAATTGTGATATGCCATCTTTTATTGTCTAATGATATATGGCTAATATTTATACAGCTAAATCGATGATTATACCCTGGAATGGACTTTTGATGAGGCCTCGTTCGATTATATATATGCTCGGGACCTTAAAGGCAGTGTCGGCATATATAAGCTCGCGAAATAAATGTTTAAAGCTCTTATGCCGGGCGGTATTGTAGAGTTATATGAAGGTTCTATTGAATTTAAGAGTAAAAGCGGGACTCTTATGAATGACAGCTATATTAGCCGGTGGGGCGAATTCTTTAAAGACGCTGGAGAAAAGCGAGGAATGTTATTCACCGTGGTAGATGATGGAATCCTGAGTCAGGCGATAGGTGCTGCTAGATTTAAAAGTATTAAGGAGTATCAGTATGAGGTAAAGGCATAGCTTTATAACTTTCTGCTTTTTAGGTACTAATTATAGAGAATTCTAGATGCCGATTGGTTTGTGGCCTAAATCAGTAGAGCTTAAACGAATAGGTAAGTGTGCCCTAGAGGCCTTCGGTTATGATATCGAGGGGTTGATTCTTTATTTAGCTATTAAGAACCTAGGATGGGGTAAAGAAAGTAGTACTATGTTTACTACTAATCTGCGGGACGAGCTTTAATTGACAGAAGCTGAGCTTTACCTTATACGACTGGTAGTTGTTAGTGAGAAGCTGAGTTGACCTGGAGGCTATTGACATTTTGAGAAGTGTGTTATTTCTACCTGAAGTGATAACTTTAATTATATAATTTAACTCTCTCTTTTACTATTTCTTTGGCTACCCTCTGCCCTTAGAAACCGCATAATATGAATATATACTATAAGAAGTCACTGGAGAGCGTTATTGAATTGCGGAGGAGAAAATATAATGAATTCTCTGGACATTCTAGCTATGGAGAGGATGAAGTAAGAGAGGCAACAGAGCGATTGAGAGTGACTTCTAATTCTGGGCCCAGAAGTTACCCTCAAAACGCAGAGCGTAAGGAAAGGACTGCCTCGTTCTCTTGGGAAGATCTTGTTAAGTCTAACCGATCTTATGAAAAACTAGGAATCCCTAGCGAAATCGATAATAATTCTGGGCAGACTTATTATATGGACTCCTTATATGGCAGTTCTTTTTTACTCCTTATCAGTATCCCAGTATAGGAGCCTTCTGAGTCAGATTAAATTCTTGATATTGATTGGAAAGATGTGAAACCAGATAGGGCCCTAGCTTAGTTTAATTATAATGACGGAGCCGATAAAGAAGCTGGCATTATTATCTTTATTAATAGCCCGGACTGCCCAGACTGCTTAAATAAGTCTTTAGATATAGAAGAGTGGTTTAGATCTGATGATAATTAATAATCTACTTTTGGAGTTTGTCCCTCTTCTTATATGTCTATTCTTTGTCTTGCCTTTAGCTATGGATATAACGTACACGATAAGCA